>JADOBS010302658.1:0-14848 GCA_015708375.1 Cydonia oblonga | reverse complement strand
AGAGAGAGAGAGATACTTACTGACAGTGATTTCACCATCGGGGCTCTGGAGCATCTTGTCCATGCCCTTGGGTCCGAGGGAGGTCCGGAGGATGCGAGCGACGGCCTTGCCGGCGGAAATGTTGGCCTTCTGAGCATCGAGGCCGCGCAATCGAGACTTCTGCTCCTGCTCCCTCAGTATTATGAAGGGCCGCCCGTACTCGTCGAATGCCAGCGCCATTGCTGCACCAACACCCTCTTCCCAAATCGAACCGCGATGCTTCTCGATTCACTTGTTCCCCTCACTCTCACTTCTCTTCTTCCCTCTTCGGAGTAGCTCTAGGCCCTTCTCTGTTTGAAGCACCTGCTTTTAGGGTTTGGGGTTTGAGATTTTGACCGCTTGGTGTCGTATTACTTATGGGCTTTATATGCCCCATATGGGCTTCGACCCGGATTTGTTTGTTTGGCCCGACTCTTTTTCTGTTATATTTGAGAGATCTCAAGTATCAACACAATGACTAAACAGGTTTTTAACCCTAAATTTTATTAGTTATGTTAATTTGGCATGCTTAAAAGATTAAGACCATCTCCAATGGTGGGCTAAAAGCTAAATTACCTCCTAAAATTTCCCCCCAAACTCACTCCAACCCAAGGGGAAAATTTGGGCTAAATGCTAAATGCTAAATGCTAAACCAAGGCCAGATTCCCCCCAGAATTTAGCCCAGAAATCGGTGTGGGCTCCACCGAACCGAGTGAAAATATTTATTGGAATTTAAATTTTTTTAGATTAAAATGTTCATAAAATTAATTTATGATAGTCTACGTATTTATTTTAAAAAAAAATTAATTTAAGAAAAAAAATAGTCTAAGTTTATTCTTTAATAATTCCGGGCTAAAATTTTAGGGTATAAACGGTTGGAGTAGAAAAACTGTTTCTGGGCTAAAAGCTAAATTTTTCGGGTTAAAATATTTGGCTTTTAGCCCAACCATTGAAGATGGTCTAAGGGGCTCAAAATAATGTCGTAAGCTGGAGAAATTATTGGATGGTACAATACAATTACGTGTCACTAACAGCTAGTAGTATTCACTAACATGTGCATGATATGTGAATTAGTAATTTTTATTTTAATAATTACTTTGTCACGTATCATGCACTTGTTGATTGGTACTACTAATTATCAGTGACACGTGGTGGCATTGTCGCATCTAATAAGTTTTACTTGGAAAATAAATATAGATGCAACCTCAAAGACCAAGGTAAGGAATTCACAAAGATTTTTCAACAAGAAAATAACGGTACCAACTGAAATTAGCTCATAACAAACTGCGCGCCACGGTGCCACCGATGGCTTTCCTAGCTCTACGCCGCAACGCCCTCCACGCCCACCAATCTCCGTCCACCCCAACATTCCTATATAAACCCACTTCTCACCCAAACCCACCACCACCCACCGCCAATTTCCATTAGCCTGCAGTGTTTCTCAAACCCACCAACCAAAACCAACTGCGCGCATACTTTAGTACTTACCCCTCCTTTTAATCATACAAAATGGCACGCCAACAAGTTGTTGTTCTTGCTCTTGTTCTGTTGGCCACCGTGGAGTTGGCTTTCGCTGCTGACTCCCCCAGCCCCGCCGCCGCCACCAAACCGGGCCTCCCAACCTTCACTGGTGTGCCCTCGGCGGGACCAGTCCCAGACAATAACGATGTGGGAACCGTTGGTGGCTCCGGTGATGGTGCTTCCAAGGCTCCTTCTCCCGGTGGTGCTACCGACAGCGTTGCCGCAGGCTCCGTTGGTGGACCTGTCTCTGCCTCAGCTTTTGGCTCCATTGCCAGTGGTAATGCCGAGGGTCCTAAACCTAGCGCTGCCACCGTTGCACAGCTCTCCGCCGCAGTAGCTGTTGCCGCTGGCGTCGCCGCCTCCTTATTGTTCTAATCCCCGTACATGCATGCATGCATAGTATATAATTCCCATGCAAACGCTTGTGCTCGATATTATTATGAATAACGTTAGGCTCACGAAATGATTGATCGTATTTGTAGCATTCTCACTAATAGGGTTCAGAGGTGTCCAGATTTAAATAAACGAAGCATAGCTACGTTCGTTGCCGGTAGGCACTAAAATTTCTTCTTCTTGTTAATGTAATTGAACTAATATTTAGACGTTACAAATTAGAACATTATTCTTTTGTGTTGTAATTCCGCTTGTAATTCACCATCTAAAATCTAGACTTTATCCAATATTTAGATTTTCTTCACGTTACCTTTCTTTTATACAACGATATATATACACTAAAGAGTGAATGAATAAATTCGTCCAGACTTCACTTGCCCACTAGAGCTCGACCGAAATATACCCAAGAAGACTAATCTATCTTAATTGCAAGAAGACATGTATTATAGTTGCATGTAAGTTCTTCTCCAACGAAAACCACCTATCGGGACTTGAGGTGTATAATTCGTTACAACAATTCAACTAGGAAATAAAGTGCCTTCATGCAGAACGAAGGCACTTATAATCAAATCTGATTCCTTCAAATCCATATCTTGCCTATTAGATTCGTTGGAAAATGACAGTTGGGAGGCCTTTCCTACGTTGACAAAAGTCAAACGCTTAGGGGAGTCCTTTCAGGACCGTCGCAGGTCTTAAATCCCAAGATCAACCAACATGGCGGCAAACAGGTTGGTGTCGGCGAGAAATTCGAAGATGTGCGATGTAACACGGGTCACTCGACTTCCATCTTCATTGGTGCATGTTCTTAACAATGATGGTTTACCTTGTCCTCCTTAATTGTTGTATCGACAATGTAGGGGGGCGACGCCTTAGCATTGTTGCAACGTCGTTCTTCTTGTACCTCCCTACACTGCTCGACTTAAATTTCTGCCTAGTTATTTGCCTGCCTCGCTGTAGGCTTTCCTTGTATGTTTTGGCATCTTTGCCCTAGTAATGGATTTCCTAGTTTCCAAAAAAAAAAATTAATGGCACTGCCAAGATCTGGTTTTAAACTGCACTGCCTAAATAATATTCAAACCAGCTGCTAAAAAATCCACAAGATTCGTAATAGAAAAACCCAGAAAGAACAAAACAGCGATAGGCATCGAAGCACTGGATCGGGAGATAAACATAGCCAAGCCGTTTTAAAATGGCAGAGATTGCAGAGACATGAAAGACCATCTGTGAATTAACAGTTGCAGCTAAGAACTATGACGCAACAGAAAAAACCGACATGAATGGCCTCAACCACTGCGTACTGACAAACAGAGCTTCAAGACAAAAGCTATAGCTCAAAAGACTAAATCTGAGAAGAAATGCGGCTTTGAAATTATTCCATCAACTGTGAATCGCGCCTAGCGTTTCAATACTCCAAATTGAATAGCCAACTACGAAGCTTTAAACGAAAATTACAATGGCAGAGCTCAAACAGCAGCAGGGCTACATGGTACGTGCAGAATTACAGTATACTAACAGAATCAAGATACAGCAAAGAAAGTAGCGCCGGCAGGAAGACATGTAAATCAAATCGCCTCCGGTGAATGCCTTCTTCAAGAATGATGCAGCTTCTCATACACTAAACATGACTATACACCAAATTTGTAAAAAACATTGTTGGGAAACTATACAACTTGTCTAAACAACCATTTCAGACAACCTGCCTAAATGATACATTGTTGAGAAATCGACATCATGAAATCTCTGAAGAGAAGTACAAATCTACGTCCAAAAAAATGTACACAAGGGCCACAGAATATGTCTCCCTGAAGAGAAAAACAAGCCCTAGTCTAAACAACTGTTTCCATCCCAACCCATTTACAACGCAGCTGCTACTCACAACCCCTATACCCAAATACAACTCACAGTTACATATTATACACAGAAAGTAAGATTCTTTACAGGAAGTGGTTTCAGCAGAAACTGGTTTGTACAAATGTCACTATGACTAATTACAATTTAGCATGGTGGCTTCTTGTTACAGCGTATCAATGGCTCAATCCTAACTCCCTATAGTGCACAGAGCAGGCAACGACAATTACAACACGCTGAATATGTACAACTAAGCACATTGTACATGACTTTTACAAGCTCGGTGCTAAGCCTAAATCCTACTACAGGCATAGAAACAAAAGAAGGGGGGGGATTACATGTGGACCTAATACATGAAGTCTACGATTACACAAAGACATTAAGTTGTTACATGCACAATGACAAGTCTCCTTTAAATATTTCACTAGTTCGAGGACACTCTTTTCTTTAGCACAGTTGGCAACGCATCCATGTAACACATCTTCCACCATGTGACCAGCACAGGCTGATTCAATCATGAAATGAAGGAGTTGCCCCCTCTACTCCCTGGATACGATGGTTAAAAGAAAACCCGCATGTCAATAGACATCAAATAAAATAACTTGCCAAGACACCACCTCATAATCTATTGCGACCACCATAATAGAATAATACGAAGATCAAGACAAAAAATGAACATAGCAATCAAAGTTAACGGTATCCAATCCATTGTGTAACTAACTTCCCTAGAGGCATGAGACGCATTAGATAACAAGGACATCACACAACTCCCTCCCCAATTAATCTTGCACTTTGCAGGTCAAAGCTATTCATAGCCAATCATGCCAACATCTTTCTCAACCTTTCAGTTAAGATCAAGCACAGGCTTCACTCGAGAGGTAAAATAAATCTAGAAAGGAAAAACAACTCCCACAGTCACAGAGCACAAGAAGTTTTCAAACTATAAATATCACAAAACCAATAAAGCAATTGTCTTAAGAAATTAGGTAGCAAAGTTATTCGACCAAGAAGATAATAACCGCAGGAAATGAGTAGCCAAACCCCACAGCTATATCTTCATCGGTATGCTATTAAAAGTTACTAATTGTTCTTAAGCACACAAATATTAATTATCACAGCTAAATGTTCTGAAGAAAGCAGTATATAAAAGCAAAGGGAGAACTGATCCTTCCCTCCTATGCACACCAGTAGAACTTACTTCTCCTTCAAGAAGCAACGCTTGCTGCCGGGTGGTAGGCCTGTCGAAGCCCAGAAGAAGAATGCAGATTCACTGTAGGTATCAAAAGCTACATATAGTAATAGTCAGAATTTATATTCTGCAGTCTCAAAGACCTCCCATAGACGGTAATGATCTAACTCTGTCACTCAGATGGCAACCGTCTCCTCTTATAATCAACATCCCTTGATCGAGACCGATGATCATCCTCTGGCACAGCTTTGGACCTGCTACGAGGTCTTGAAGAAGACTGACCTCTGTCCCAGTCATCCTCATAACCCCCGTCACGATCTCTCTGCCGATGGTCTCGATAACTATCTTTTTCTTCCTTGTATCGATGCTCCCTGTGCTCCCCCCTTTCAGACCTTTCATAGTCTTGTTCCCTATCATCACGATGCCTCCTCTCAGAGTTTCCTGACCAATCACGCTCAGATCCCCTTTCTCTTTCCCTCGAGGCAGCACTTGACCTTGGCCCTTTCTCATTATTTGTGTCACCATATCCATACTCAGAAGCATTATCATCACCACCATAACTTGACTCCCTAGTTCTTCGACTGTGTTCTTCCACTCCCCAGGCCCCCATGCTTGGGTCATTCCACATCCCTGCATGGTGTCCCTCCATTCCAGAAGAACCCATCATCCCCATCCCATTAGTTGCCATTCCCCTGCCAAAGAAAGCTGGGTTTACATGAGGAGCCACCCCGGCAAGTCCCATTGTATTAACACCAGGAAATTGAGGAAGCATTCCAGGAAACGCAGGACCTGGAAACCCTCCATAACCACCTCCTCGACCCATATATGTTGGATCAAATCCAGAACCCATCATACCCTGTGGATTCATCATTCCTACAGGACCACCAAATCCAGGACCTCCAAGGCCCTGTCCATAGCCACCTCCATTAGCACCAGTTCCAACACCAGCAGGATTCCCAACCATGTTCTTCGCACCCATGGCCCCTCCTCTTCCCCTCATTGGTCCTCCACCTCCAGGACCTCTTACTCCCTGTCCACCTCGTCCCCATCCGCCCCTTCCAAAATTCCTACCTCCTGGGTCTCCAGCTTGAAAATTCACACCTCCCCCCCTCCCACCACCATCATTCATGGGCCTTCTTCCTGGTTGCTGAGCCTGAGCCTGACCTTGGGATTTACTCAAATAAGAAGCTCCCATCTGTTTCAAGGTTTGTGGGGAAGCAAAAGCCACAACACAAGCTCTTCCATTGAAAACATAACCATCCATCCCTTCTTTGCATGCCATGGCAGCAGCTTGATCATGAAACTCAACCTGACAATAACCTTTGGATTTACCACTGGCCCTCTCGTCAAAAAACTTAATTTCCTTGACCCTCCCATACTGAGATATAACACTTTCAATCTCAGCATCAGTTGTCCACCAATGTAGTTCTCCCACAAACAGCGTGGCCGAACCATTCTCAATTGGTGGTCGGATTTGGTTTTCATTGACCATTGGACGATTAGCATTTATCTTGATACTCATTTGATTGGTCGGTATCTGTGCAGCTCCTGGAGGGCCAGCACTGGCAGGATTCAGAGACTGAACAAACTCACTATTACCTTTTCCAGTAATATCAGAAGAATCAACACCGACATTTGGGGGCATAGTTGTTGACCCCTGAAACGCCATATGTCTGACTTGAGTATCATGAGTCATCTCCATAACCCTCCCCTTCTGTGATCCAGACACCCCACTTGCATAACCTGTGGATCCCAGTTCTGGCTCCTTCGCCACTGGTGGCTGATTCTGTTCTGGAAACTGGGCCCCAGCACCAGAATACTTCCCTTGAACTGAAACCCCAGGAATTTTCAGGTCCTGAGACACACCAGATTGAACTCTTGGTTCAGGAACATCAGTTTTCTGTGCTTGGAGTCCTCCATTGCCAACACCACCAGTTGGGAGTGGTGCCTCCGACCGGTGCATCTGCATGAAACCCTCTCCAACATTAACATCATTATAGAGATCATCGAACTCATCATCTTCGACCATCAGTTCTTCATCTGCAAGCGCAGAGATGGCTCCACTTCCCTGATACTGAAGCTTATGAGCCCCTCCATATTCCTCATCTTCGTAATCTATTTGCTCTTCACCCAACGGATCCATTTAGACCAACCAATATACACCCGATATGGAGTCGAACAATCTATACCTCTACCTATATAATACATAACGAAGAAAAGAAAAAAAAACCGTTCTTAGACCCATCAGAGATACGAGACTGCAAACCGGAAACATGGATAGATAAAGATCTGAACACAAACATAACTTAACCACAGAGAGTAAGAAAAAGGACCCGGAAATCCAAGTCTTTCTTCTATCTCATATATACAGCTTGAAAAATGAAGCCTTTCTTCTTCATCGAAAGAAATTACTTAAGCGACTAATCAAATACAAAAAATTACAGACTGCATCATCATCGACCCGAAAACAATAACCCCATCAGAAGATAAATCAAAACCCACTTCGGAAATCACAGATTCCACAACCCAACTTCGTAAAATTTAGAATTACAATAACCCACTTCACGAAATCGCATGAAAATTTGTATATATCAGAAACTCAAATCATAGATGAAAAAAATTTAAAAAAATTAATTAATTAATACAATCGTAGATGGAATTCCAGATAATCATAGCAGGAAAAAACAGACAACTAGAGAAGAATACCCAGTTGGGAAATCTCACAGAAGAAACAGATTCAACCTTAGAGCGTAACAAGATTCAATAAAGTGATGAAAGACGGACAATGCAGAGAAGAAAATGGAAACAAAGAATCATGGGACGAGGAGATTGGAACATGCTGTTGGATTCGCAGAGGATGTTGTTGTCTTACTAATAATACCTCTCAGCTAGTACCAAGGCGTCCGACAGAGTCGCAGCAGCTGCGTCCAGCCCTCTCTCTCTCTCTCAAGCTTTTCTCATGAATACCAACAAGGAAGGAGTACGGCTATTCCTCCTCTTCCTCTCTGCGTTTGTATTTTTAATAATATCTTCTACGCATTTTTTTTCTACAGTGGGATACCTCTCACCGTACGATACACACCCATCCGGATCGACTCCAAAGTTTCCAACTTTCCACCTCCTTCTCCTTCGCCTCTGGTGCTCTGCTCTCTCTGTAATTTCTGTACTTTCCAAATTGTAAAAAGTTGAAACCTTTGCCTTTGTTTTAATAGTGAAATGTTAAAATGTTTTAACTTTGGTGCATTTCAGTTCACTGAAATGTTAAAATGCTCATCACATGTTCTCCACCACACAAATCGCATTATCAAAACCTAGTGCTGCTCATGCCTATTTTACTACTATATGTTTTTTAGTTTTATATTTATAAATTTATTGAATCTAAGTTATTTAACAGTTAAGATTTTATATGCTCAAATTTAACGGTTTAAATTTAAAATCAATGGCTAAAATACTTTAAAAAATTTATTTCATGTGTTTTATATTCTTTTAAAGTGTTATGCGAGTTTCATGGTGTCTATTTGGTAATTTTTCAATATTTATCAAAATATAAATATTTTTAGGTTAGAATTTGCACAAAATTAAATTAGATAGTCTATCTATTATTTTTTTTTTTTTTGAAAATTAATTTAGGAAAAAACATTATCCTAAATCATTATTTAATAATCTCGACTTAAAAATTTAACCCGATATCGATATAGAAGGGTTGGACCAGAAAAAACTGTTTTTCGGTTAAAACCTAAATTTTGTGGATTAAAATTTTAATCTAAAGGTTGAAGATAGTCTGATAAAAACTCTTTCTGAATATAAAAAATATGGAGTGCAAAATTGCAAATTGATTTTTTCTTCTGTGTATTTGACAATTTCTCTAAATTTCCTACCAAAAAGTTGTCTTTTCTCGTTTACTGTTGGCTTTTGTTTTATTTCATTGGTGAGTTTTGAGGAGTGGAGAGGAATGTGAGAATGTAAATTGACATTTTACCAAACTCGTATCACATCCTCTAATCTTTTCCTTCCTTGGTTACGAAGGAGAAAGGACAACACAAAGTCACATCCCATGTACCCATATACGATATTACTTATGACGGTGCATGATAGATTTAGGACACAGCCAAGTCGACGTTCCAGTTGCATCTGCATGTAAGTTTCTCTCAAGTTCTAGACAAGGTATTTCGAAAAGAAAAAACGAAATGCCTTTCAGAAGTTACCGTAGTAGAGGTTGCTTGGAGTTTATACACAACGATTTCTTCAACGCGAACATCGTTTACCAAAAGGAAATTATACACAATCTGTAACATCTGCCTTGTAATCGAAACATATTCAGCCCAAAGGAGAGATTATTGTGCTACCACAAATCCATTCCAAAAAGAATCGAACTGCCTACCCGAAATGCACTACGCTGTTATATCGCTCGAGAAAAAACTTCAACCGCAAATGATCTTGAACAAACTCTATCTAAGCTGGACGTCAAAACTGCACCTGAGCCGATTCACGATTCATATCTGATCCTCCAGGGCCCCTGGACATGCGAAAACTGCAAAGGCTATTTCCGATCTGCTTCTGAGAGACCTATTGCCACCTAAAGAAATAACCATTACAAAAAGAAAACCCCATTTCTCTTACAAATTTAACCGAGTAACCATATTTTACACCGCCTCTAGCAGCACATGCATAGAGAGATGATACCGTGAAAATTCAGGAAGTAAAATTACTGAGCATGTCGGAGGTGGAATTGACAGGGAATTCCAATTTGAATCAGGAATTGCCAGCAAGTGATCCAGCCAAAATCGATATCTGAATCAATACATCCCCTTGAAAACAGGATTTGTTCTGCATATGCTTGCACCGTATTCCTCATACTCTTCTTTTGTATGGCAAGCCTGCACAGATATGAACATCTCAATACACAATATGAATTTAGCAACGGAAGAATGATAAAATTTTGGCACTTTAAAATTTAAGCATAAAATAAGGTGAAAGCTCAACATCAATGCCGAGGTTGCAGAAACATCAAAAACTGTGTCTGTATTTTAATTTTTGGAGAGGAGATTATCTCCTCCTCCATGATTAGTTAAGTTCCCCTTGATGCCATTCGATTTCTGAACAATTAAGACTCAACATATTATAGAAGACAATGGGACAAAACCCCATGATCTCACAGAGAAGATGCAAAGGTCTAGCAACATTAGGAGTTGTCCAAGTGAAAGTAAACACTGAATACAGCATACTGTTTCTACATAAAAATTAGACCAAGCTCTCTTTTGATCCCAAATGTCAAATTATTTGGACTCCAAACAGGTGCTTTATACTAACAAGACAACACTTGTTTCGAACTCAGTTTAACTCGCAGTAGTACACCATGCAGTGACTCAATAAAACTTTATCATAAATTTGCAAGATATTGTTAAAATCCCCATATCACAAAAACATTGATGTAATGGTTTCAAGCCCCATGGCAACTTAAAGGTTCTTTGAGGGTTTCAAGATATAGGGATAAAGTCAGAGACAAAAAAAAATATGATTGTCAGCCTGCATTAACAAAAACCTTTAAATAACTCCAACACATGATTCAAAGCAAAAGGAGATATGCAAGTTTCTACACAAATAGCTCCAATATATCCAAAAAGGTGGAATATGAGAAGACTGCAATAGTTGTCATGCCCTCAGATTAGAAGAATAAACTCATACCGCAAAGAATTCAGGTGTGGATGCAAGTACTGAGCCGCCAAACCAAACTGCAAATCTCTGGATGGGATGGCTAACTACATTCACTTCCACTGGATGTGACTGCGGGCACAAAAAAAAATGAAAATCAAACTCTGGTATTGTAAATAAGCTGCACATGCTTACTAGTTTATATAAATACACATTGCACACACTTCTAAATAAAAATGCTTACTTTTACTTCTCCACCAACTCGAGCTTCAGATGCAAGAAGCCGGGCATCCACAATCTTCTTTATATCCCGTTGCAACCTCCTATGGAAGTCCTTGAACATGGTTGAACCTCCAGACAACACTATGTTCTGAGAATAACAATAACAATAATGAGACCAAATCCATAAGTTGCATAAAGAAATATTTAGTAAATAACGAAGATCACTAATTTACTATACATGAGAGTATAATACAATAGCCTTTGGAGAATTTACATAAGGGGGAAAAAAAAGATTTCATGGGACTAGGTCCAGACCTTAGAGCTAAAAACAATTCAAACACCAAATCATGAACATAGGAGAAAATCAATGCTAAAGTTTAAATAGAAAACAACTCAGAACTGTAAAGTTATATGAGATTTGTAGAAAACAATACCTAGTAAGGCATAACTGAAGAAAACAAAATTCAACCTCAGTTTAAACAAAGAACCATTCAGTAACGGTTTCTGAACACCATTACAAGGCCTAAGCACCACAGTGGAGCCGCACAGCATATTAATTCATATTGCTTCAATTACAAATGTAAAATACATCTAATCTATGAAGAATTTCAAGGTCTACTTCACCTTATACAAAGACCTCCTAGTGTCAATTGGAGCAGACTGAATACACTTGTCAATTACAGTGGGTAAGGGAGTGGTGAAGTCGGTGCTATAAATCTCAGGATTGAAGAAAACCTATTAAAGCATTCAAGACAAATTAGCAGAGAAAAGGTTAGTACCAAACAGTGATTGAGAAGAAAAATAGAAAAAGGAAACATTTTAGGGGAGAAGGAGAGGAAGTAAACCTCTGGGCCAAGAAATCGTTCATAGCCAATGTCACAAGAGTAGGGCGCCCCTGTTTTTGGTTTAATGCCTCTCCATTGCTTAATATACTTGGATGGTTCTTTATCGTGCTTATTAAACTCCTGCAATCATTGGAGAAACAAGAGTTTGTCATCAAACAATCTCCAAATTGAAAAAATAAGCTCACACAAATGAATGTAACATAAGGAGTTGTTACAGCAGGTATAACAAAAATTACACCAAATTGTACCAAGGTCTTCAAAACTAAAATGATCATGGAAATAAAGTTGACCTTGACAATATCAGAACTAGTATAGCAATACATTTCCTTCACTCTGCGAGCTACATCAAAGGAGTCGTCTGGTGGCACATTCTCTCCTCTTTCCTGCATATAATGCAAGCAGCATAAGCACACAAACAATTCATCTGTAAATCTCAGTCATAAGTACTCTATATAAGCCGTAATTCATAAAATTTCGTGAAAGTTCATACCCTATTGTCGGGTTCCAAACACTAACCCTAGCTTACCATTTTTTATGATCACAACAAAGGGAATATGAATACAACTAGCAAGAATGGAATCCCATAAGGGGGAAAAACAATTGAAGTTATTAGTGAGAATGGAAGACAGCATACCCGCATAAGCTGCTGGACGAAGAGAGTGACATCTTTCCCGGCAATAGGAACCGACTTGATGCTGCTCCCAATAACATAACCTTCTGCAACAGGAACAATATGAGTTGCCCCATCTCCAACATCTACTACAACCCCTGTCATCTCACACTAAGAAAATTGTAGGTCAATCAAAGAGGAAACGATCAAGGGATATCAAGACAATAACAACACACATTACTAAGCACTTGGGGTAACACAATTCATAACACGACAAATTACAATAAAAATCTCAAATTTTCGATACCAACCTTGGAGGTAGTGTAACCAGCTGCAAGAGCAAGTACCGAATTCACAGCAATGTAAAGGCCAGGAACATTGAAAGTTTCGAACATGATTTCACCCGTATACTCCCGGCTCTCCGGGGCAGTAAGCGGACTCTCAGTTAAAAGAAAATAATGGTCTTCAGGATCACAACGCAAGTAATTAAATATACTTTGCTGCCAGAACCGCTCCATTGAATCCCAATTCTCGACTTGGCCCTGTCGAATGGGATAGCTTAGATTGTAAGTTGTACTAGATCGAGATCTTTCCAGCGCCTCATCCCCAATAAAGAAATCAAGATCAGCCATCACGCCAGCATTGTGCTGCGCTATCCAGCCGGACTTGGAGGAGGTTCTGGACGGGTTCAAAAACGATTCGTTTAATGCAACTACAGTCGGAACAGTGTAACATGGCTCGACATTTCCCGCGAAACCCATTTTAGTATACCTACAGAAATGGATGCAAATGCACATATTAGAGCATAATCTCTTGGGAATTTTAACAAGCAGGTGGGGACCAATACGTGCAACCCGAATTTCAATAGAAAAACGTCAGTTGGGGCTTTTCATCGAGCAGTTTGCGTGCGTAATTACGTACCCACTTCCGTTGTCGATGACTACAGCTGGGCGAGAGGCCGGGTCCATGAGAGAAAGCTTGGAACTTGTATTGGCTTTGATTATTACGGAGGTGGATCTGCAGCTGAGATCCGATAGAGGGTGCGAGGCAAATGATCATGGCTTTGAAGAGCGCGGAGACGAAGTGGAAGCTGATAGTGCTGATGATGGCGACGCAGACTTGGATCGGAAGCGAAAGCGGCGGCTAAACGAACAGCTCGGTAGCTCGCAGCAGTTGGTGATTGCGATTGCTGCTCCACCCATTTCAACGACGGACGCAGAAGCTGAAGATTTCAATGGCGGCAGCCTTCATCGACTGCATCATCATCGTTGCAGCTTCTGCAAATTTTCTCCGATTCGATGCTTTTATTGGCAAACAAACAACGGCGACCGCCGACCCGCACTCGCTTTCTCTTCTGGGTCTTTGTCTTTTTGGCTAGTTACGCTTTGTCGTTTGATTTTGAAATACGACTTTTGTTTTGGGCCGTTGGATTTGTTTCCTGATGGGATGGAGCGACGGGTCAGATTTTGCCTCCGGTCGGAAGCGAGTTATGGGGCCCTTGGAATTGTTCTAGTGCAGCGAAATGGTAATGTCGGTAATTTGTTTGTATCACAACATATTTAGAATCTTTTGATACATAACCAAAAGGGTATTTGTCGTTTTTCTCCCTGAATTTATAAGGAACTACCAATTTTCTTTTTGAACTTTAATTTTAGCTAATTACCTTTATGAATTTTTGTAATTAGTCAATTTACCCCCTGATGTTAGATTTGAGAATTTTTCATCCAACTCGGTCACATGCATGACACATGCTAATTTTTTAGGGTAAAATAGTAATTTGATCCATAATGTGAACATTATATTTTTCTTTTTCTTCTCTTCCGCTAGTTCACTCTGTACAATTTTATCTAAATTAACCATAAAAATCTAATTAGCAACTCCAAAATATTGGCCCAGTTTACCAAAATGAAATTAACGATTCTTACTACAATAAGTTTTGCACTTCGAGTGCTTTAAAGCATCCACAAAAAAATATGCAACAGACTTAACAAACTTGCACCTAGTGCCAAAATCAATAAAAACCTATCAAATTTATAGTTCAGCAGCATATAATCCCATTAAAAAAACAACTTAATCTCAACACCAAAGGTTTTCATTAACAGTACGAAAGGCCCTCCAACACATCATAGTTACACTCTCCATGGTCTTGCTTTTTCGGCAACACGTTGGGGTTGTGATACCATTTCATTAGCCTTCCTTGTGACTTGATTCACACGACCGCCTTGGTTCACCTATTTTAATTCAACACGAAAGCAACAAAAATGTTAGCAAACCCAAAATACCTTCAATACTCGTCGTTTGGAGCTTCAAAGCTCAAAATACCTTCAATATTTTGTAGCAATTTGTTTGATTTCACCGTCTATTCTCCATATCTTTTCTCATATTGTAACCCTATGATGCCGAATTCTTTGTGGCTCGCCTTCCCCTGCTTCCCCAAATACCCAACAACGAATAAGTTTGGTTGTGGTGTATGATTACCTTTTTGCCCTCACACCATTAGCATGTGCCGAGCATGTGATCAAATTGGATGGAAAATTCTAAGATATAACG
>JADOBS010302657.1:0-14844 GCA_015708375.1 Cydonia oblonga | reverse complement strand
CATCAGATTGGTCTGGCTATGTCACCCCTGAGCAACAATTCGTTGTTTTTGGACTACCATCGGAACCCTTTTCCTATGTTTTTCTTACGGGGTCTTAATGTTTCTCTTTCCACCGATGATCCTCTCCAAATCCACTTAACAAAAGAACCTTTGGTGGAAGAATATAGTATAGCTGCTTCTGTAAGCTCTCTCTCTCTCTCTCTCTCTCTAAAGGTAATAAAGACCCAATTATTTATAAGTCCTTCCTTTACACAGGTATGGAAATTGAGCTCATGTGATCTATGTGAAATTGCCCGTAATTCAGTCTACCAATCAGGTTTTTCACATGCACTGAAGGTAAGTTACTGCATTACTGAATTACATAATCTATAGTTTCCGCATCTAGCTAGATACTAGAATTGAGTGTTTAGTTGATTTCTTTAAAATATGAACCACGTTTATATTAGTTTCCCCAATCTGCACTTGGTTTTTGGTAAGTTTTTATTTCTATGATTTCTCTGATATGTCCGATTTGTTCCTCTAATGTCGAACTTAAGTCATCAAATTTTGTGGTGCAGTCCCATTGGATAGGCAGAGAGTACTACAAGAGAGGACCAGATGGAAATGATATCCACAGAACAAATGTGCCTCATATCCGGGTGGAATTTCGTGACACGGTGTGGAGCTTTCTCTGAGATTTCCAGTCATGCTTGTTCTATGCTTCATCTCTCTCTCTCTCTCTCTCTCTCACACACACACACACACACCCCCGCACACACAAGCCTTGGGGAAGACTGAAAGAACTAAGAGAGATACCAATCACCATGCTTGCAGATCTGGAGATACGAGATGCAACAGGTCTATCTCGGCAAGGCCATTATCCCAAAAGAAGTCGACAGGTGAATCCCAAAGGCATGTGCAACTTTAACCCCTTCTTGAAGAGTAATCTGATACCGGAGGTAGGACTGGATAGCGATTCTTGTTCGAATAATAGGTATTTTGGTAGGAAAAATTACAGAAACACATTTTTTTTCAGGTGAGGAAGTTGCATCTGTGCCCCGTACCTGTGTGAAAGCATGATAGTCATGGAAACTGAGATGTTGGGCACCTGAGAAGACCCGCAAACACAAGGCAAACTAGGTCGAAAAATGAGGTGGACGTGTAGATGCCCAATCAAAACATACAAACAGCGAGAAAACGCGACTATAATGGCCTTAGTTAAATAAGAAGTGGTTTTTGTACCCAAGTTAATTAGGGTTGGCTTAATAATTAGCTTCAATGTTACCCAAGTACTCTACTGTCGCAGTTAGTTTTATGTAAAACCATGTAAGATGTCACCGTACAAAGGCTTATCTATGGCAAGAAGGAAAATCTCGCTTTGTTTCGAGTTTTGACTCGGTTTTGCTAATATACTGCATCACATTGCGCTCTTGTAACTTCACAGTACAGCGCAAGCTGTCGATATGCTTCTTTGTTCTACAGCACTCATCGGATCATGGTCGGATTTCATTGACTGGTGACGGAATAGGAACATGGCTTCTCCGTTTGTAGATGAGGGCAGCATTCAGCACCATGAACAATCCGGCCTGAATGGCTCCATGATTGATTCGTTATTAAGTATTTGATTACAAGTTTCAACAGAAAATCACACTTTCTAATTCCATACATGTTACTAAACACGAGTGATAAAAAGTGAACTTTCATACTCATGTTATAGTGAAAGCGGGCCTAGCCTCACAATAAGCTAGCAATAATGTAGTTCAAATTCGTCTTTGGCAATAATCGAACCTAACCTGTCATCTAAGAGTGAAGGAATACCACTAAACCGTAATACTAAGTGGCAGTAACAACAACCATTAGTTAGTAACTCACCAATACTAGCTATACAAGTGAACAAATCAAATAATGCCACCTGGCAGAATCCTACCGCAGCAGCCAGAGCAATGCAAACATAACACAAGTAAAATCTGAAATTCGGATAACTTTAATGAAAATTGTCACTCCATGAAATGTCTTGGATTGAAAAATGAAGTCGGTTTTTCAAATGTAATCGCCTCGTTACATTCTCTCAACTTATTCACTTGCAATGAAAGGAAAACTAATTCACTACTTTTTGTACTGCTTTATCTCTTTTGTTATACCTTCAGCAAGTGAATCCACATCATTGTTCTTCCCGAAAAATTTCACGAATTCCATCTCGGGGCTCATCAAGTACCTGCACAAAATAATCATTGATTTCAATATCGGAATGACACGAACAACTAACTTTTCAACTTCCACTCGAGAAAATGTTGATGCATACATGACTATGGAATGATCCACAAGATAATCTGAATCTTCTTCTGTTGTCTTCATATAGTAGACACGATATGCACGAGCAACACTCCGTATCTCATCCGGGTTACCAGTTAAGCCAATCAGCTTTGGATGAAACTCTGAGACAGTTGAGAAAACATCAGGTAAGAACGTACATTATTTGATGTATGGTCATTCTCACTAGCTCTACGGTGCACACTAAAATCTTGAGATGTACCTTTCACATATTCACGGACTTGCTCAACGGTATCTCTTTCAGGATCAACGGATATGAACAGGGGTACTATCTCAATCCCTGCATCTTTCTCTGAACTCACGCAACAGACCATCAAAAATTTCAGGCATCACATGCTTGAGAATACAAAGAATAAAAGCTAGAGATCAAGCTATTGAAATTTTACGATCTGCACTATCTGCGAGAAGAAAAAAAAGGGTAGGCCATCGTAAAAACGCAAGACTTACGTAATTTATCAACTGCAGCAGCTAACTTTACTAACTCATCTGGGCAGATATCAGGGCAGTGAGTGAAACCGAAGTACAACAATGTCCATTTCCCCAAAAAATCTTTTTCAGTTACTCGCTTCCCATCGTGGTTGATAAGATTGAATGGACCCCCAATGGCAGCTTTTCCCACAGATGGTCCCTGCTTTACTTCCTTTGACGCTTTAAATATTTCTGCAGCAAAAAAAAAAAAACAAGAAAAAAATGAATATCAATTAATAGATACAAAAGTTATTTTAAAGCAAGTAAAGAAGAGAAAAAACAAGCATCGAGCTTCGATGCCTTAAGAGAAAAGGAGAGAAGCAATGAGTTGATACAACATTAATTACATTTTACACTACCCTCAATTCAACCGGACATAAATATTCGAAATGAACACAAATACAAAGTGAAATACTTAATCAAAATGGCATATTTAATAGGTGACATGGATGTGCTGAGTCATGTATTGTGTGCCTAATATAGCCGTATGAGTATTTATCAGACTTAAAACAACATTGAACAGCTTAATCTACAAGTGAACTGACCAAGCCGGCGAGATTGAACAGCTTAATCTACAAGTGAACTGACCAAGCTGGCGAGAATTTGTTATACTTATCAAGGGCTGGAAGTGCATAAACTAAAGTATTTAAGCTTTTAACATACACAACCATCGTCTTCTGAGTCCAAGCTGAAAGCATTCTTAGAGAGAACGGAAGAGCGACAGAAGTTTTGAGAATTCAAGAGAAGGTCATGGCGAGACAAGTTGTTTATCATTCCGATCGGTGTCAAGTGGAAGTGCAGTAATGTATGCAGCTGAGGCATCCTAACAGACTGGTAGACTCGAACCTCGTTCCTACATGACCCGATCAATTTGATCAGGCACTTGCCATCTATTTTCATTGTTCAACTCTTTGACAACACAGAAAACCATTGTTCAACTCTTTGACAACTCGGAAAACCATTGTTCAACTCTTTGACAACATGACAAACCAAAAGCTTTGCCCTCCCCTGTATCTATCCAAGGGATGGAAGGGCAGAGGCCTTTGGTGTCCCCTCTAGTCAAGAATTTGGGCCTCACAATTACTAGCCAATACGCTTTTCTCTCATGCCTTTCTTCGGTCATGGTTCAATATTCTAGTGCCGAACAAAGGCCTACTTTAACCTCATACCAGCATTGACAGTAGATTGATAACACAACTACAAAGCTTATTTTGGACAGGAAAATCCATTTGGCTTAGCATAAAAACTTGATAACATGATGTAAAAATCCACTTGGACAGGAAAATCCAGTTGACAAAGTTGCAGACTCATGAATTCAAACCCAACATGCAAAACTCACATACATCCAACTCACCATAGTAGTCTACCTTCAATATGTTGTCTCTTTTCCTTATCGTAATAGAGTATAATTCCGGCTCCAGTCGCCAACAGCAGCAGAAAACTCAACCACGAAACAGGCTGCAAAATCACCAACAAAATCAATTGAAATGTCACATTTTCACACTCGAATCACTAAGAAAAATCGTTATATGGCCATTGTAAAGATTACCCCTCCGCGAATAGATTTGCCAGCATTACTACTTTCGCTTGATTCCCCAGATTTGCTCCCTTCACCAGAATCACCAGAATTACCAGAATTTGCATTTTCTGAGGTTTTGGGATCTGGGTTTCCTTGCTTTTCCGACGTAGTATTGGGTGTCGTCGAAAAAAGACATCTTTGATAAATCGTCAACGACTGCGGTCCAATCGAATACAAAAATATCAAAAACAAAATACAGAAAATGAAATAAGCTCGAGCTGTTTGGATGCAGAGAAACAAAAGGAAAATAAAGAACTAGAAATCTTGAATCTTTACTTGCTTTTTCTCTAGAGCCAAAAGGGGTATTATCAGAAGAGAGTTGAAGGAGACGAACCTGTCCGAGGAGTGGAAGATGCCGATTTTGGAGACAGTCGGCGAGCGGTGGCGGTGGAATCGGCAATCCGGATCGGATCACTGAGCGGTTGACGTGGCGGAGATGGTTTACGGTTCTGGAAATGATGGACGCCATGGATCGTGGAGGAGAGGAGAGAATGCTAAACCCTTTTTCGGTTTTCCGGGGAAGAAAGCTAAAACCCCTTCCAGATGTCGTTTATTCTCTTTTATCGGATTTGTAATTTGCCCAAATTTTTTAATGGCCTTTACGTTTTGGGGTTTTTCGAAATAGGTTCAAAGTCACTAAAAATTAGACTTATTTTAAAAGGTGGGCTAGAAAATTGGACTTATTTCAAATTTTCCCTTACGTTTTTGATAGACAATTGAGTACGGGTTTGGAAATGCTCGCTTATAATCGCTTTTATTAGAAGTGCTTATCACAAACATGTTCAAATAATTGTGCTTTTTGAAAAGACAAAAAACTTGGATGAAGAAGAGCCTAGAAGAAAAGTGCTTATGGGATCGAAAAGTAGTTTCAAAGTTTTTGTCAAACACTTGCCCGTTTAGAAACGCTTCTTTGAAAAACACTTTTGCAAGCACTTCCCGTAAAAGCTCATCTATTAGCACCTCGATGTCAAAGTGCTTCTTAAAAAGGCACTTAATGTGCTTCCGAAGGATGCACTTAGTAGGTGCTATTTCCAAATAATATTACAAATTCTTTTAATGAGATATCATCAAAAATGCTTTTAGTTATTTTATAAACACGGCCGAACAAGAATTGACTAAAAGCATTGAAGCAGTTAGTAACACTTGATTGAGGTCGATTGAGGTCGCATTTCTTCAAGATTAGAAGCTGTGCTCGATGAACCCAAATATTCTAAGAGCATCTCTAATAAGAGATGCAAAAACCTATCCAGTAGACAAGATGGAAAATGCTTATCTTTGCCAGAACAAACGTAAATAAAAAAAATAAATTTACACATTCCTAAAATTCAAAAATTTTATGTGAGTCGTAAATGTAGCTTTTACATCTTAAATTTTCACATCATGTCTTGCAAAACATCACCGATTAAGAATTGGAACGACATTATTTTTTTGTTAAGTGTGTAAGTAACGTAACTAACATGCTAAGTACATTTGAAAGCAAATCTTAAACACTCAAAATTTATTTCCCCTCTTAAAGGCAGTGGAGAGAGCAAGGAAATAGCATTCCATGTAACAACGATATACACATGTTTGCAATACGAGGCCTACGACCGCTCAAGTATCGCTCATCATTGACCAAGTATCACCGGACTTTGAAAAACTCATCGACCAAAGTATCACCGGTCTTTGAAAGACTCATCGACAAAAGTATCACCGGTCTTTGAATGACTGCAGCCAGGAAAAACAAAAGCAGATGCCATCAGACGCAAAATATGTTATGTTTTCAAAGATTCAGAATGAACAAAATTTCAAAGAAAGGAAACTCACATCCTCCATGTTCTTTGAAAAATCCTTCATCTGCTCAGCAAGTTGTTCCTTCTTCTTTGCAGCTGCACAAGCAAAAACCATTTTATAACACCATCAGCATGATATACTCAAAGGCGCAGTACAGCAAACAAAACAGCGTTAAGCACAGAGTAAACATTACCGATATTTTGAATATCTTCAATCCTCTTTGATGTCTTCACAGCAAACCTTTGGAATGCACGGCTGGAAAAACCAGAAAAACTTTTATGCAAGGTATAAATAATGGTCAGGGAAAAACTAGTCTGTGACAAGTCTAAACAGCATGCAGAAAATTTGTGTATCTAAGGACATGGAAATTAGCAATGTAAATGCGAAGAAGCTCGTGTAAAAAAGTTAAGTCATGAATTAAGGACCAAATAACCACCACAGAGGGCAACACCATTAAGATCACCCAAGTATATGATATAACAAGAAGTGGAGAAAACTAAAAATCCGGAAAGTGATAAAAAAAAAAAAACACGTAGATTTTACTCATCCAAGAATGCAGAACATAATTTCCAAGAAGATAGAAAATGGTCTCAGCTCTTTGGTTTATTTTTTCTTTTTTAATTTTGCAGTCATGTCTGACATCATTACAGGCCTACACAGAGTCATCATTGGCACTGAAAGATCAAGAAAATTTTGCTATAAAGGTGCAAATTATTCAGGAAGCAAATCGTCTTAAAGGCCCCAAAAAGCAGCTGTATTTAACAACTAAAGAAATCGTTAAGAAAAATCTTCCGGGGTCCAATCAATTCAAACCATTATGCTTCGCCAGTAGCGTAAATAGTATCTCCACATCAATGTCCAGAATGCATCAAACCATAAAGTAAAACACCACGAAAAGAACATTAACAAAATAGAATCCTTTCCTACAAAAGCACCCAGAAATATGTTAAAATATTCTCAACCCTCCAAAGCTGCAGTGAATCAAATGTTACACTGCAGATTTTCGAAGGCTTTGAACTAATTTTGCTTCTGGGAGCATCCAATCAGGAATCTAATTGTCCTGACAGCTTATTGAGAAGCTTAATCCACTAGCTCAATAGTCATCAGCACGCGGACAATCAAACAACAACAACAAAGGCTTATCCCACTAAGTGGGCTAAATGTCTCAATAGTCATCAGCGCCATAGTCATCAGCGTGAACAATCAAACAAAAACAACAAATTCCCACCACACAAAACACACACCCTATCACAGAAAATTGAAATACAGCAATAAAGATCATTCTTTCGTGGCGAAAGTTTCCTCAAAGCATCCAAAGCCAAAGCGCCATAAAATGTTGGCGCCACAGCTGAGAGCAAAATCAAAGCTTTGGCTTAACTTTGCTTCAAGGGAACGAGCCAGTCGGGAACGGAGAGGTCCATGTGGCCAGAGAATGAAACTTTCAACAAATCAAACTCAATCAAATAGGATCAAAGATTCAAAAGGATCGAGAGAAAGTACCTGTTGGCGAGACTATCGACCAGAAGCTCATTGACGAGGTACGACACGACTCTGTTCATGAAATTCCCACCGCCCGCCATGGCTGTTTGCTTACGTCACCTGATCAAAGACAGAAAATTCGCACTCGATTCGGAGAGAGTTGACGAATTTTGATTGGGATTGGGATTTGGATTTAAACCCTAATGTGATTGGGGATTGAGAGAACCCTAATTTTTTGGGGAATTTTACCTGAACAGCGTTGCCGATCAGACGTTCGCGTAGCTTCTCGAAACCCCAGAGAGAAGAACGGCGAGGTGGCTTTCAGCCGCCGTCAATAGAGGTGGAGTACGCAACAATCTTCTATTTTATGGGCCCTGGGCCCAAGGGCTAAATTCATCCTAACCTTTTTGAGAATTAATCAGTATTAATTTGGATGAAAATAAGATCTGGACAATTCATTAATTGCATTTTAAATAATTTATTAAACAACTTTAGTTCAATCATCTTCAATTCATTTCTTTCTCACTCGGTTAAGAATTAGTAAAAATGTCATAGTTGTATTAACCAAACAATTTTTTGGGTTGAAATACAGTTGTACTTCAATTCACTTCTAAGACCAATTTTGTGACAAAACAAATGTTTCATGTGCCGGCAAAAAACTTGCATGAAAGCTATAATAAAGTATTACAGTGACGATAATACAAGTCAGTCACACAGTATTACGTACTAATAAAACTCATCTCGTACACACAATGCCTAACATGGTAGTTATGTGACTTCACTTGATAAGACTTCACTTGATAAAATTTTAGAACTTGTACTTGTATGTAAGTTAATTGGACTCGTCAACTAATACGTGAGAAGATTGTGTGCAGAACAAATAACAAACAGCCAAGAAAGTATACCAAAGAAGATAAGAACTTTTCTTCAAGGTCAACCCCGTAGGAACATCAGTGACTTCCACACCCAAATATGCAGCCGCCTTCTCTCTCCCTCTCCCTCTCCCTCTCTCTCTCTCTCTATCAAAGCCATATGAAGTGTATATTCCACGCTTCTCCAGTGGCGTGTTGAAGAAGCCACAAAATACTAGGCTGAAAACAGCCCACAAACTTTAGTTAACAGTCACGGTACCCTTTCTGTCGAATAAAGCTTGAGCTCGGCAAGTGGTGGATTGCCTTACCGGTAGAGCATTCCACTTTAATCTAATGTGTTCCAGACTCTTCCTGCTCTCTGTAGTTTGATGAATTTAGTGTAGATTATCCATCGTTTGTCAAAGAATAAATAGTGAGATCAGAATATCATAGAATATGCATCAACTTTTTGGACAAGATGTTACAAGATACAATATCATAAACATTCAATTTGAAGCCAAATAGTCGAACGTGTAACAATTGTATACAGCCCGTACTTTCGGAGCACTTCGTCATGTGATCAGCATGCGAGGAGGCGATTGTATTAGGATGGTCGATGGTACGAATTTGGACGGTTGGATTGTTTAGTTTACCTCTGTTTAATGTTGTGAAACATGATTTGCAGGGTAATTTACCATGGTAAATCAGCCAAAAATTTACCTGCTCTTGTTACAACTTACAACAGTAAACACCCCCCGTCCTGTCAAGGGGGGTAACTGGTAAGTCCTCCAGACTAATTACCATGACCTAGTTTATTGGATAAATTAGAATTTGCTACATTGCAGCATTATGTTACCAAAACACAAGAACATTGAAGAAACTAACAAGTTGCTTCAGCAGCTTTTGCTGTACACATTCAATTCAATACAATTGAAAAAAAAATGAGACAAGAACTTGAACAGAAAGTAGAAACGTGTTACTTTCGATTGTTCTGCCTCTTGTTGTTTGATAGCACTGCAGATTTACATGTGGCTTCGGAGCGCTACAAATGTGCCATAAAAATTTGATTCCATGAGTCTGGAACTCCAGGAAGGCACCAATGTATACAATCTGAATTGTGCAGCACATCAGCCTTTTGTTCATCAGTTAGTAGGTTGCCTCCGGTTTCGGTGTAAACTTTTGTGTGAGCATCAACTCTGTGATTTGACATCTGCGTTACATTAAGTACTGAAACCGGAACTTTCATTTTGCGGATTACTTCGGACACCACGCGCATGACCCTCTTGTCCGAACCAGTTCCCCAGAATCCCTTTTTCATGTACGGCTTTGTTTCGTTGAAGCATTTCATCCCATCTGGATTTTCCCAGTCTGCACTTCTGTAGAATTAGAGATTTAACTTGTTACTCAAGTAATTAGTAAAAACATGCTCTAAATTTTTATCTTGTGCTTAATCATAACAAGTTGTGTATGAGAGAGAGAGAGATACCTCATGTGTGTAGGGGACATAGTAGTGAAAAAAACACGAGTCTTGTTCGGATTGATATTTGAGTCGACCCAGTTTGCCCATGTCTTCAATGCCATTCTGTAGGCAACCGGTGCATCCAATTCTTCATACCCTTCTTCACCATTTGGAAACGATCCCCAGCTGTGTTCAGTTACACATTGTTGCTCAATTGATCAATCTTAAACCGAAAAGAAAATGACAATAATCCATTGGCATGGTTAATTGTCTTGAAAAATATGCACAAATAGAACGGGTCATGACTTTTAATCATAATAGAACAGGTTAACTAAATAGACAATAAGCCGTATATAAAGCACTATTTAGTGCCCTTCATTGTTTTAATGTCACTTTTTTCTATTATTTGTTAGAAGTTAGTAACCGGCTCTATTTATGCACATTCTGTGAGAAACTTACTATGATTTGATCGTGTAGCCGCTCATCCACCAAACGTAAGTGTTGAACGCAAGGATATCAACTCCTGTCCAGTATTTCGCATGCTTGGCAACTGAATCCACTTTTAGTATTCTTTCCCTTGGATTTCCTATTATATGTTCATCGGAATTGGACTCAACCAGAAATGGCGCCCAGTAGAATTCAATAGTGGCATTATACTCCTGAAGAAGGAAAACTTTTGATTGGCCTCATCTCTTTTGTTTAATCGTTGATTCAACCGAGCGAAAACTAAGAATTACACGTTACCTTGGCTCTGAAGACTGTATGAGACCGCCCTCGTTGAATCGATTTTTGGTTCTCTGGTATGATGGATTCGACCATACAGACTAAAGATTGCCATTGACCTCTTTGCAAAGAATCCCCAACAAAAAGTAGTCTCTTTCCTCTGAGTTTCTTAAGTGTAACTTCTGGATCAAATCTACATATAAACTTGGAAACAAATATCTGTTAGAAAAACAATAGTGCATGCAGTAATTAAGTATATATAAATCCATAAACTTGCATATTATCACCACTCCGAAATAGTCATTATGCACCTGACCTCCCTTTAATTTTAGAAATCGGGAAGATGTGAGATGATTTTTTTGGAGTGTAAATAATATCTCCCAATAAATATATCAACATTCTAGTCTGCACAAACTTGCATAGATGTGTTTTGACATGCATTGTAAGTTGTCAACCTTGGCA
The DNA here is from genome assembly GCA_015708375.1 of Cydonia oblonga. NCBI lineage: Eukaryota > Viridiplantae > Streptophyta > Magnoliopsida > Rosales > Rosaceae > Cydonia > Cydonia oblonga. Next base: position 3,740 of record JADOBS010302657.1, on the reverse strand, counting down.
ATGTACAATCTTCAATCTGCCATTGCCAGTAGCGATAGCCAGAATCTGGACGTCCATTCTTGACACACGAAACTTGTCTATCAAGATACGGGCAACTTCTATCCGAGTAAAGAGGCTTGATCGAACGGTTGAACACCCACTCTCCATTCTCAACGCTGCACTCCTCGGGGTCGAAAGCAAACCTATCATCTAATATGGAATCCCTTAACTTATCCTCGGTAGCATTTCTGTTTTCTGTTTGGTAGTGATTGGTGACCATAAAAATCAATTAGGAAATCTTTGTTGGAAAAAAATCTCAACAGGAAAGCGAAAAATCAATAGTTATTTGGACTTACTATTTTTCGTAATGGCTACGGGTTTGGAACATGACTTAACTTTGAAAAAAGGGTTGGAGGAAAGCCTGATGCTAGTTCGTTCGGCGTAGAGGAGACTGATAAAGGCGATAGCGCAGACCATGATAACAGGAAAATGTAGCTTTCCTCGAACCGATTTCATCGCGCCGGATGCAGAAGAAGGGAATCTCATGGTTGGGAGAGAGTAGAGTACTGCAGAAAGCTTTTTGATTGTGGGAGAAGAAAGAAAAGGGAGGATTATATGAAATGATGTGTACAAACAGAATGATGAAGACTTAGTGAGAGAGGTGTTTTATTTTTGGGGAAACATTTTATATAGGGTTTTTGAGTAGGGGTAAAGCTAAAGGAATGTATTGGTTGGGTGGGAATTTTTTAACTTTAAAAAAAAAAAAAATTATAATGGAGCAGGTTTAGGGGTAAGTTGCAAGGCTAACATCTTGCGTTCCTTTTGTGTCCTCTGCAAATGGATATAGTGGGGAGCTAGCCATATCTTACATGATGATCATCCAACAACTATGTTATTGCTTTCATATGCAAAAATAGTTCAGAATCTACCCCTCTCTCTATCTCTCTCACTTTTGAATTATTTGGCTATCTGGTAGGATTCATCTATCATATATATGTCTGTATATCTATGCGTATGTAAATCTAATTGTCAATGAGGGTTGGTTGAATTGGTAAGTTTCGTTCTCTTCGCTAAACTAAGGCTTAAGTTTGAGTTCTGTTGTCGGTAATCGCTATGTTTTTTTTTGTTATAAATGATATTTGTAGGATTCATTTTAAAATGAAATCAATTAAAATAAACTTTCAAGATCTATAATTAGTGCATTAATGGGACCTACACAATAAAATAATTAAAAATTATTTGACATCACTTTTTCTTATATGTCAAATTTGACATATGAAAACTCATATGTCCATCAGGATTGACATGTCGGCTGGAAGTTGCTCCTACTTTTAAAATTGATTACATGACATTCCACTTAGGTTTTGACATCTCATTTGGAGATGGTCTTAAAGGAACAAATCATTCACACTCGTAGATAACTGTTATATAAGAAGAGATTCCAGGGTTCACATAGTGGTCGAGGTACTTAAAGAATCTGGGAGTGCCAAAAACACATTTGTTGACCATTTTCTATTATAATTACGTGAAGCCACATGAAAATTGAGGCAGCCATGACAACATCTAGTCTACATATAGCGTCGCCACTAGTTCAACCGAGTGTATGTCATCTTACTAGTATTCGTCACGTGAAAAATAATGAAAATATACAAATATGATGATCTACACTCGGTTGCATGTTAGAATCTCAATATCAGCTATTGAAGTCTTGCTATTAGACTAACTACGTAGCTTGAATTGTATGAAGTGCATGTCTCTCGGTTGGTTGTAGTAATCAGCAGCCAAATCAACAATTTCTTTTGGTTTACTTTTAGAAATATTTCATTTTCAGGTTGTTAAAAGGTTTATTGATTGAATGATGAGAGATCATGCTGAGGTACAGTTTTGTACTGAATTTTCGTATGTAGCAGCAGTATATAAGTAACCACATATATGCTTGGTGCACATCGTCATAATCGTCATCTCGAGAAGTTTACCTATATTTAGAATGTTACTTCATTATTATTTTAAGTCAATTATGTATTGTGTGTGTGTGTCAAGGACGGAGTTGGTGTTATTTTAGATGCCAGAGAGTTTAAAGAAGGAAGGGTCATTTAATTAAGAAAAATGATTGAAGAATTGGTAATTCAAAAGTTAAAGGACTCTTTGCCGATGCCATATCCCCAAAATGGATGTTTTGGATTTTTCAAGCTGTAGGGGGAGAAAGGAACACCTCTTCTACGACCGTGTCGTCGTGAACAACGTGAAAAATCCAAAACATTCACTTTCGGGATATGATAGTAATGAATAATCTTTTAACCTCTAAATTACCAACTCTCCAATCACTTTTTAAATTTAAATGACGCTTCCTCTTTTTAGCTCTCTCCCATCTAAAATAACACCAACTCCGTCATCTGTCAAAATGTTCACTTATATTTAAGATGTTTCGATAATAGCATTTTAAATCAATCACATATTGTGAGTGCGATTTAACGTTCTCGCATAGTCGTGTTTGTAATACTGTCATTGACATCGGGAGGAGACGCTTTATGCAGTTGATATAGACATGGTAACCTCCACATGATACAGTCCTGAACCAAATGAACAAAAACAGAATTGTATGATTCTGGAGAACTGATAGGCCAACCTAAAGATCCTGACTGAACCCACAAAAAACAAACAATAAATTCTAAAATACGAAGAGAAACTTCTGAGATTTTGACCGAAATATGGAAAAGTCTGAATTAGCAAATCTGGCATGAACAAACAAGTACATGAAATTTGGGGTGGTCGCAACTTGTAAATGGTATGATGCTGTTGGCGTGGAAAATTAATCCAACCTAACATTGACATCATGTTCAAGTACGACAATGGTCCTTCCATGTCTATGATTGCGTAGGATTAATTTACGGTTTGAAGTTAGCTGCAATTTTACTCCAAATCCGTCATACGATTAAGCATTTAATATAAAACATGATCAACTTGTAAAGTCCAACTGCATCATAGAAAATATACTCTGGTGGGCAGGGCAGGTTTTGATATTTTGAGGCTCAGGGAGACCAAAAAAAAATATGCCTTAACTTCATATAAGGATAATTATTTGCTTTTACACGTATGACTTCGATTTTTAAAGAAAACTAACGAAAAGTGAAAAAAAAAAACTTTAGTTTTAATGAAAAATGACAAATAAAGGTATAGTGAATAGTATTAGGGAAATGTAAAACTGGTTTTTCATTAAAAGTGAATAGTATCGGAAGTATTTCGTTAAAGCTCCTTATTTTTTATTGGTGACACGTCATATAATTTGTAAATTTGGTTTTCACATTAGTCTTTGTTAAAGGTTAGACTTGAATTGGAATGAATGTTTAAAAAATGCAACCCATATATGTCACAGCCCGTCTCGGGATTTAATTATCCAGGACATGAAATGACGATTATGCCCTTGAACGAGGTTAGAGGTACGTAGAAATAACGTAATTTAAAATTAGGCTATTTAGCTATTTAAATTTTTGGGACCTAACTAATTAAAGAAATTGTTTTGTGTGTATGGTTAAAAAAAATTAGAACCACACAACCTCTCATTCTCTCTCCTCCTTCCCCGTATGATTTTCTCTCAGACATACCCTCTCACTTCCCTCTACTTGTACGGACGACGTCCAAATCCCTCGAAAGTGTGGCAGATCGAGGAAGAAATTAGCACCATTGTGTTCGTGAAGCTCAAACAAGTTCAAAGGTACTAATTTTAGGTAAGAATTCGTTCGTTATCACGTAGAAAATTCAAG
>JADOBS010302656.1:0-14840 GCA_015708375.1 Cydonia oblonga | reverse complement strand
GTGGAACACCCAACTCTATAAGCGAAAGCGAGACCTGCATATTATGACATACATTACACAATTAAAAGGTGTGCACAGTTCTTGTTACTGTATGTAATCATTCAATCAATTTCAAGTAGAAGGCCACTTGGGAAGAAGGTTACCTGCATGCATCGAAGAATGACTTCTGGAATACAGCACCTACGACATAGACCCAGCACAATGTACGTTGCTGGGCTCGCCAAGGAACCTTCTTTGCTCGAATACCAAGCATCTAATTGGGAAATCTCGATGGTAACTCCAGCTTGAAAACGAGGCAACTCACCTGCGATGAAAATTATTCAGTTCAATCACCTTTTCTCCTACTATTTCTTTCATTCAGCATTCAAAGAGTACATTTCTTTTTCCTTCAATTATCCTGTTATACTTTCACAACGTTTCTTCTGTTTGTAAAGAAATTTTGTCGTCGGTTGTTGATTAGAATTCATTCGATTTTGATTCTCTAGCAACGTGACCACATTTTGATCAATTTGTGAAGATTGTGTTAGGTTGAACATAGAGAGCTGCCGAACAATCCATTTATTAACCTTTGCTTTTTCTAGAATTTCCAATATAAGATTCACTCACATTGAGCACAGCCAAACAGCCCCAGCCCTAAAAATTTAATTGGAAGATCAAAGAAAACCAGAGAGGGTCCTTGAGCAAAGAACAACAGAACTCCAGTATCACTAATATTGCTTACCTTTGAAGCCAGCAGCCATTACAGTACCAAGAATACCCCCATCAGTGTTTTCCTGTGACCCAAGACCATCACCTGCCACTGCCAAGCAGCGAAGCACCACCTCAACACAGTAATTGTCCTTTGAGGATAAGGTGACATTTATCTACAGAAGAACAAAAAGATTCCTGTTAGTGAGCAAAAGAAAAATGAAGAAAGAAACGGAAAGGTTAATGCATAAAAGATTAGGTAGGTAAAGGGACAATATTCTAAGCCTCTATTATTGTTCTCAACAATGAGAACCCACACCAAGAGAAACTTTGACTCTTAGTTTTGAGAACCTATCAATACACGTTTCTTTTATCCTTTCTTCCTATCAGCTTCCGCAAACAAATAAACATACCATTAGTTGCCTATGCAACACATCTTCCTCGCTCACTGAAGAGTAAAGAGCACTCATTAATGTAGTGCACACGGTTGCATCTGGAGGCAGACATTCACCAGATGGCAAGCAAAGCATTGCAGTGGCGTGCAATTCAACAAATACAGGTTCCACAGATTCATACAAATGATCTTGAGCTGAAGCTAACCAAGGATTTTCAGTTCCTATATACAAAGACAACTTACGTATATGTCAAGCAACTATTAAATCTGAAAAAAGGTGAAAAATAGAAAGGAAAAATCAAGGACAATAATGGATCTAAACCCGTTGTCCTTGGGAAATTTTGTTTGAACAAACACAAGCCAATCCAGATATCTTTCTGAGCTTGTTTTCACATTTAGAAAGAGAAATAATCAGCTTACTCAGTAACAATGACAAAGATGAATTCAGAGTCTCCTTGGCTGCTGAAACGGCTCTTTGTTTTTCCTCCATTGAGAGTTCAAGGGGGGAAACCTCTGCATTCTCTAATTCAATTTTGAGCCAGTTGCGATATTTTGCATCACAAGAATAATACTCGCTCTGCTCAAAATAAAAAACAAATTAATATCCACATATGTAAATGTTATATAAAATTTCACAAGGATTTGATAATATACTAAATTACTAATAACTTGGCAATGTTAACTGGGGAGAGAGAGAGAGAGAGGCATAAAAATGAAGCTTACCCAATCGTGGAACTCTTTCAGGTTCTGAGAAACGTTGTAATCCTCCACGGTATCAGAAGATTCTGAAAGTTGCTTTAAAGGTTCAGCAAGGAAGCTAAGTAAGGTGTGAGCACCAATTGGCAATGCAGGAACTCTCCACATTGAACCCAGGGCAAACTCCCGAAACAATATGTTGCTATAAGAGGAAAATGGGAGATTAAAAGTGAGGAAATCACAAACAGAAACAAAACAGGACAGGCAAGGAAGATGCAATGAGAATGTATCAGCAACAAATACCACCTAAAGAATCTAATGGAACTAGTACAACAATTAGGGACAACAAATACAACCTAAAGAATCTCACGGAACCAGTATAACAATTAGCGAAACTATCCTCACCAAGACGAGAACTACAACTTTAAGATATGAATCACCTTTTGTTTTCTTGCAAGAAAGTATACATCATCCTTAACACATCACAAAAAGAAAAGAACTGAACTATTCTTTCGTGCTGTTAGATGATTTTAGAATTATGTACTGACCAGAAACCAGCTTGAGGTTTCACAAACATATACGGAGCTGTACAACATGGTACAACCATTACCTGTGTATCAAAGCTCGTAGAAGAAGTTTTGTACTGACATCCCCAACATTAGTAACTGTGGACGGGGGTGTAAAACATAGCCACTGGATAACCATAGCTTTGGGAAGGCTCTGCAGCCGGTGCTGCTCTGCAACATCTGATAACTTATCATACTTGCCAACTTTCATTTCCCGAGATCTTGATAGAACCCTGTTTAACCAGTTTGTTAGAAGTAGAATAAGGTATAGAAAAATCAAATTGCTTTCTTCCCATCCCAAAAGTAAAGTAGGATAAAGAAGAAACAGAAATACCTCTCAACAATCTCTTCAAAACTTCCTTTGGAGTTGTCCACTGGAGAAAATTGTAAATACCCCATAGCAGAAAGGAAGATCTTATATTTGACATGCACACTGTTAAGAGACGACATAGAATAAATAAATAAATAATATATATATATATATACACACACACCAGGTAATAAATAAAGCTCCATGTCCCCTCCAACCACAGAAAAAAAATTATAGGACCCCGCATAGAATACCCTACAATTTGCACTATCTTGCTAACAAAAATTTACAATACATTTTACAAATTTGAATACCCAACATGTTTTGTGTTAAAAATGTAATGGGAGAACATTGTACGGAAACATTAACCTGCTGTTCAGCCTCAGTTCCATCATGTGCACAAAGAGGTCAATGCAACGGTGGCATGCAAGTTGGGAAGCATATATACCCACCAACTCCTCATGTTGCATGGAAAAGAGAAACATGGCATACCTAGAATCAGATTCACCAACCATTAACGAACAATAAACAAAATAGTGTGTGTGAAAATAGTGTGTGCGCACACGCACACACACACAATCCTCTTACAATACACCAGAAATCTTCGTGTCCATTTAAAAATAAGACAAAAATCAAGCTGTCTCGAAGGACATGAGAACCACCCTCTCTACACACTCAGCTCATTCAAGGGTTCCTCCAAACTTTGTACCATATTGCTTCCCCGAGTTCTCGTGTTGTTCATCACGCTCATCGGTTACACAAAATGTTATTCAACAATAGCTCATGCCGTATCACATAACAATTGCAAAAGACATGATTTGAAGCTACTTACATGTGTATAATGAGATCACCAACATTCATAATCTTCTCTCTCAAAGTATCCTTATTTTCATCATCAAGTAAATATCTAAGCACAAGTACTAGATGAGCACCAAATCGAATCATCTGAGGATCTCCATGAGGCCTGACAAAAAAAAATAAATAAATAAATAAATCAACGCCCATTGGTCATTAAACCAATCCTATGAAACTAGACAACTACTTATTTTGTTTGTTTCAGCGGAACATCTGCAATAAATTTGTTTACAAAAAATATCGAAACCGAGACATTCATGTACAAAAGAAATCACCAAACAAAGTAACATGGAGAATCATTATATCGTGATCATCTATTTCAAGAGCTTGCATATTGCATTGAGCTGATAACATATTTCAGCCATCTCAGTCACTGAGTCTTTCCAAGAGGCAGAAAGTATGCTGATTTGTATGAGTTTAATATTTGGTCATACAAAATGTTATCAAATGTTGAAAGGCCCAGGAACAAAGAATTCACTTGTTCCTCTGAAACATAGTCGTCTCTAATGCATATGAGGTCAGAGAACTGAGGTGAATGCAACTAACCTACATTACCTGAAGAAACTCTGATCATCTTCTGAAGGGGCTATCCATGACCATATCAGGTCCAGCAATTGTGGGATATCTCCTAACATTAGTTTCATCTGTCAAACAATTTGTTGTTATAAGTACAGAAAACTTTATATCCTTCCTTTGAATAAAAAAGTAAAGAAAAGAAAGCACTGAAGTATGAAATACAGTTAGGAGTGAGGACTTATACAAAGGAATAGTACACACATTGCAATTCTTTTGTCAAGAGAAAACATGCACATATATTTCAAGCGATAACATTTACACAGTTTCATAGAAATTTGTTTCAGAAGAAATCAAATTTCTTTGAGGAAAGGTTTTCCACGGAAAGAATTTGTTTTTGAAAACATCTCTTCAAAAAAATATGATTATCTTCTCATTATATTTTTGTCAAGGGTTCAACCAAACACAAGTGTTTGAGAATTACATTTGATCAAGGCTTCAACCTAGCACAAGTGTTTGGGAAACTCTTATCCATAACATTTTCTTTGATTCTGTTTTTGTTTGTTTGTAGATTTTAGAGGGATTCTTTTTTTTGTTAACAAAAATACATTTCTGTCAAAAAAGAAATGCATGTTGTAAAGAGATTTCCATGAGAAAATTTCCCATTGAATCAAACAATAGAAAAATGTTTCCAATCAAAGAAACTATATGGTGGAACTATTTTTCATGGAAACAACAAGAGAATGAACTAATTGTTTTTTGAAGATACCTCAATTTGACGTTGCTGCTCCTTGCATCCTCGAGTAACACTTTCATGAACCAATTCCCTAATCCAAACAATTTAAAATTTTCATCTCAAATAAACATGTTTACATTAACAATAAGCAATACTGCAGAAAAGGACAGCTCAAAATCAGAATGAAAACTGCATTGTATATATACCCTGATTGAAGTTTCTGGAGTAGATCAGAAAGTTGTCGTGGTTGTTGGTTAAAAACTTGGAGTGGCCAAATTCCTGGTCCATTTGAAGGCTGAACAGCTCCGTCACTATGTCCAGGACTTCCATCAATTGCATCTCCAATGCTTTTAAATTGATCCATTCTTCCCGGTTCCAAATGAGCCAATTCCAAATCCACCTGAACATCTAACCATGATTTCGCCATAGCCCAGCATGCTGACTACAACTATCTTGGTTAGATTTACGAAAAGTGTCTAAAACTGAAGGTGCAGTTCCAAGGGAAAGAAAAAAAAAAGAGCTTTTCTAGTCACACCCCAACACAGATCTGAGTTCACAAATTCTAAATACTCAAAAAAAAAAAACCACAAACCCGCCAACTGCAAGCCTCCTTCCCCCTGAAACCACGCTGATATTTCCCACCAGCCCAACTATCACCCTCCTTTCTATCGTTAATGCATCTAAATTAGGGCAGTCTTGCCATTACAAAAGGGTATTGTCAACCACTAAAAAAATCAACAGACCCCTAGTTAAATTGGGAAGGCAGCAAGAGAAAAGAAGAAAAATGTCTGAGTTTTGTATTCAAGTACTCTAAGACTCTTTTTAATTGAAGGATGGGGGAGAGGAAGAGTGATGGGTTCTTCAATTCTACTTTTAAGTTGAAGGGAGGGAGGGAGTGGAGACGGAGGGTGCTCAGGTTGTGGCCCTGTGGCATGTGTTTTTTATTTTCATAGAGTGCAGCAAGCATAACAACATTCGCACCATACAAAAGTGGCGTTTTTATTTTTGATAGAAGTTATGAACGGACTGTAGCACGCCATAATTTGAAATATTAAAGAGTAAATATAAAAAAAGCTACTGACTCATCACACAGAAACCCATATTAAAAATCAGCAGTTAAGACAACAGATCAAATTAAAAAAAGATTTTGAGGATTCTTATAACTTTGGGGTCAAGGGGACAAATACCTCCCAGTCAGTGCAGATTGGAAGCATGCGCCTTAAATTGCTACATTGTGCTGCATACACTGCTGCTTCATATTTCCCAGCATCTTGCTCAGCAATTTTCTTCAAAATAGATAGAAACGAAATTTAGCATGTTAAAATACTTTGGAGAGAAAGAAAGGAATAAAAAGCAACAGATAATTCTATAACATCAAGAACAATGAGAAGACCAGGGAGCAGAATTTAGTATTAACAATGTATGAAATCCATACAAAAGGACAGAAATTTTATGTTGCCAATTCCTTTCAACCCTACCTCTGATGCACAATATGATGCCCATTTCCACAGATGCCATTGATGGCCAATGCCACTTTCCAACTCAATGGCTTGCAAAGTTCTCTTCTTTCCATTTTTCACCACAGCTTCAACTGAAGGAAAATCATCAATTCCTCCAAATATGCACAACGTTGCAGCTCTCCATGGCTACCAAAATGTTAGCAGGTGTCAAGGAGCAACATTAACATAAAATAAAGTATTATCCCATATTTTTCAGAACTTCACTAACCTGTCCTGCAGACCGACAAAGGTGACATGCCTCTTCCAGTCTTCCAGCTCTTAAAAGAGTCCAGACATCTTCCAACAGAGATTCATCTTGTTTCTGCAGGCATAAAACTGTTAAATTCTATCTGATAGAAACGTACATGCACGAAAATATAAGTTACATATGGCAGATATTCTGAACCAACAGAAATTAGCAGATAATTAAAATGTCACAAAGCCCCTTTAGGTCACATTCTTTGACATAGAAAAACTACAAGTTGATAACCAAAGTTAAAAGTAGATTTGTCCATCACTAGCCAAAAAGAAGGGGTGAGGGTTGGAGCTGGGTTTTTAATTGATTGCTTCTTACTTAACAAATCCTGGCCCCTTCAATACAAATAATGTAGAGCCTAACACAATTATGGGAAGACCATCCTTGTTGTCTTGCAGCACAAATACAGAGTCATAGAAAAAATCCTCTACACAACCTAGTTAATTTGAAAGTGCATTTTATAACAGATAATTAATTTGTAAAGTTTATAATTTTCTTTTTTGTGAACAAACGATATTATCTACATGAGGGGGAGGGGGTGGGCATAGCCTCACAATGGGCTAGCAATAATGTGGTTCAAATTTTCCTTTGGCGAGGATTGAACCTAGGACCTCTCACTTACAAGTGCAGAGGGAATAGAGCATGGCACTTCAAAATCTAAGAAAACTTAAATTTGTGAGAGAACAAAAAATACTTTGTCATCAGGTAGTAGTTGAGCATGTTCACGTGTCGGAGCATCAAAATCCAAGTGATGAATGGTATTTGTACTGGAGGCTCCTTTCTTGAGATAGCATTGAGTATGATACCAAATTCCAGAGCTTGGGAGACAGGCACCGACATGAGACCCCCTCACCTACAAGTATTAAATTTTCCAACTTCAAAACTTCCTCCCGATACACAAAAAGCTACAATAAGCAGCGAAAGCTCAGTCTTTGCCAAGTAAACAGGCCAATACATGCCATGGTGTGATACTAGAACTAAAAGATTGCATAATAACAGATTGGTATACTAACCCGAGAATAATCATTGTGCACAATTAAAGATATTCTGGGGAAAATTATAGCAGAAAGTGGTAACCTTTCTTTCCAAGTCGAGTGCTTTGGAGGCTAAGCCTTCTAGCCACTGAACAATGCGTAAACATAATTGTGCCGTATGGTCCTCTACGACGAATTGGCAAGCCTCCAAGTGTGATGTTGAGGGCAACTGTCATGAGTCAATATGTTTAAATGAGTTTTTTTTTTGCTTTTTTAGCTAACCTCCCTGTACTTCGTAATATATTAAATTTTCTATTAAAAAATAGATAAATTCACATGTTTTTCCAATCAAACAACAAACGACAAGGAAGATGCATTACCAAGATGAACTCTTTTGGGATTTCTTCAGTCCCTGCAAGAAGAAGAATAACTGTCACACTAAACTCAAAGCTAATAAGTGTAAGACTTGCAACCAAAAGCAAATATTATTACCTAAAGGGAACAAACGAAATTAATTTTTATTTCCAACAACTACAAAATAAAACCACTCAGTATATAGCTGAATAAACCTATAAAACACCCAAAATTTTATGCAGTTTTCACTTCATACAGTTTTTTCCTAGAAAATGTTTTTTTTTTTAAATAGATTAGCATTAGAATAAAACTTCAAAGTTAGAGACAGATTTCCTTTTCCATAAAGGTACCACAGAAGGGACCAGGAAGCAGCCTCATCGAGCAGGAGTTGAGCCTTCTGCCTCATCAACTTGTCCTCTACAACACGATGCCTAATGTTGGAACCATACCTGTAGAAGAAACCAGAAGATGCATTTACGTGTATAGCGGTACTAACAGCTTCCATACCAGTTTAAAAAGTACTTTCAATAACAGAAACATACCTAATCGACTCTGAAACATTTCGGCAGGATTCTTCAAATCTAAGTATCAAGTCAGGAAAAGGCATAAACCCTGCAAACCACCAAAAAGATAAATAGGTTAGTCAATTAAATGCTACATCAAACTGCTCATCAGGAAAAGTTGATATAATTAATAAAACTGAGAAGAAGCACTCTCAAAAGAAATATTGAAAATGGATATAAACATAATAAACAGAAATCTAAATTCAGTACAATATTATTAGGTATGTCTAGCTCAAACACCTTGAAGAGCAGAATCAAGTAGCGATGCAAAAAGGCTAAAGGTTGGATCTCCATCATCAGTCACTGAATCCTCCTCATGCTTCAAAAGTTCGATTGAATGGTGGACTGAACCAGCGCCATCATCCATATCGGCACCATCAATGGGCAACCTCCTTCGTGAGAAAGAAGTTCTTTCCAAGTGATCAGCATCAATGCTTTCAGCCTCTTGTTTAATATTTTCGAGAAGAAGTGCAGCATTGGTCGGGCTATGTATATTCTTCCCATCATATAGTAGCCTAGATTCACTGTATTTAGAAGCTGAATTCTCTCGGTAGGGCGATATGCTTGAAGTCAAGTGCCTTTTTCTGGCATTACATTAAATCAATAAGTAAAAACCACAAAATGTATACGATTTGTAGTTCCAAAAACACCCAGAAAAGTTCACTTCAAACATGCAAAAGCAAAAGCTCGTAACAATACCGCGAAATTGAAGTAATTTGAATATGAACTGCAAAACATATCCATATGGAATACACACACATCATGCCTCATTAGAATTAAAGCTTCACAATGTGACATCAAAACCCTAATGCTTGAACCAACATTTACCAATCAAAGTAAAATCAATTTCAGTTAATTTCACAAAAAAAATAAAATAAATAAATAAATAAAAATAAAAAATCCACTTATGAATCAAAGCTTCATCACAGAAAAACCCAAATCAACCAAAAAACACAGTAAATTCAACTAGATTGGGAAATCTGGATCCGAACCCGTATCGACGAAACTTCTCTCTGATTGTGAGGTCTTCGGGGTCGAAGAAGCTTGGAGAAGCGTCCATTTCTACGTCCATCAGCACCAAAACGACGTCGCCTTCAAAACTCTAGGGTTCGCAGTGGCTTCTGAAGGAGCCAAGCTTAAACCCTAGAGGAGCTCAAGGCGCGGGAATCCGAAGGAGGGTGTGAGGGTTTAATTAGTTAAAACCCTTCGTCTGCTTCACAGAGAGAGACATGGAAGCAAGACCGAACTCGAAGGCGATCGGACGACAACGCCGTTTGGGCTTTTATTTTTTCCCACTCGCAGTTGCATATTGGGCATTGAGCCCAACAAATTACCGAGTGCACCAATTTAGATTGCAAAGCCCACGAAATTATGAACAATGCTTAGACCAGTTAAAAAAAAATTAAAACCTTCCATCGAGAAAATAATGGATCTTGCATGTGCTTACAATTAATTGGTCTACCCGTATTGCCAATCAGTTTTATGGTGGAATCTCAACTTTCTTTATAGTATCAGAACAGATTGTCCCAGTGTGAAGCTAGCCCATATCACCCGATTTGTGTTGTCCATGTGTTAGGCTTGAAAATTCGTCACAAGTGAGAAGGTATGTTAAGAGTAAACATCAATGAAAAAATGAACCTTACATGTGCTTATAAGTAATTGAACTGTTTCCCATATTGTCAATTAATTTTATAATGAAACCTCAACTATGATATCATCTAATCTTGACATCCCTCGCACTATTCTTCAAGCCAAATCCTTTTATCTATGGGTCCTTGAACCAAACTAGAGACTGAAAAAAAATATGAGTTTGAGGAACCTCTCGATTTTATTTGTGATGTAATTTATGAGGAGAGCCTTCCTACTTTCTAAATGAGTTGCCTTTTAGCTGTGAAATGAAATTTTGAAACTCCCTTTCCAAAAAATAATAGGGTTTCTACTAGCTACAAAGGGTGTAATGGACGTTTCATGTCAAGTAAAAGAAAAAAATAAATAAAGTTGCTAGACCGATCCAAAGTCTTATTTTCTCACTCATATTATAATCTCGCATACTATAAAATTTAAAAAATTTAAATGTTATTTCCTCACCCACCATTATTCATGAAATAACCTCTAATATGTTATTTCCCACCTACTATTACTCCTTAAGATTGAAATACCATTTCCTCAACAACGAAGTCTCTTTAGACAATAATCTACAACAAATAAATGAACATTCAAATGTTGTGCTGCTATGTGATTATGCACTCCAATAACTACCACCAAATTCAATCATCATAAGTTGCTACCTTATTACCTTTAATTTAAAATGACATCCACACTTTTTCGTTTTAGAATTTCTTCCATCCTCATTTTTTATGGTTTTTGTTTTCAAATTCGACTTACATATTGTCCATTTTTTTCACAACCCAATGTAAGTCTAGAGCCCTTGTTACCTTTTCGCGCCCAAATGAATATTATTACAAATCTTGTAAGGTTCTTGTCGGTCATTTTACAAATAAACAAACTTACAATTAAAAATTTCGTTAAATAATTGAGCGAGATTTCGCCACCAAATATATCCAAAATAAAACCCTTTGTGCTCGCGTCGGATAATCAGTGGCAGTAATGTAAATAAAACCATTTTTTTATATAGACAGAGATTCTGACTGCTTATATCGAAAATCCCACTGGAAACAAACACCAACGTTTATCCGAACCTAATGGCAGCGGTACCCCGTTTCTCTTGCTGCTTCTTCACGCACCCCAAGAACTCCAGCCGATCTCCGCCGTCCGATCAAATTTCCGTCAAGCCCAATCTTTCCGGTCAGTACTTCCACCTGTGCCCATTGTTTTTGCTCACTTGTTAGCCGGTTGGTAGAAATGCCTTCAATTTCTAATGTGACTTCGAATTTCTTAGTGACCTTGAGTTTTCCAATATGGGAAATTTTACTTTCTGTTTGGTTACTGAGAAAGTCAAGGAAAAGAAAATTTGAAAAGTTTCCATTTTTTTCTTCCCTAAATTGAAATGAATGAATAAGCTTGCATGATCAAATGTACGAGTGGAAATGTGAGGAGACAAAGTTATTGAATTTTGTGATTTTCTTGCATTACCTTAGAGAGCCAAAAGGTTGTATTAATTGAAACTCATATGCACATTGATATAAACAGTGTATACCCGTGTCATGTGGTATTCCCTCGTGGTCATACAACAATTCTTGTTAATTTGAGGTATCTTGGGTCGTGTCGTGTCTCTGTGTCCGTGTCCATGCATCGTAGGTTAGTAGTATGTACATTATTTTGTTGCAAGTATTGGTTGGTGTTACTTAATTTGAAACTCATCTGCATATTGACATATAAAGTGTTTTTCATTGTTAGAACCCGGGAAGTTACCTTCTCTTCCGTTTAAAGTCGAAAAGCTTGTTTCGTCATTTGGAAATGCTGTAGATGGAGTGTATGAGATCCACCATATGTTGCCAAAATCAAAATGTCAGGTATGACGGTGAGTTCCTGCACCAGATGTTTCTGATTTGTTTGTGCATTCTTTTGGTTGATTCGGGTTTTTCATATTCGTCACCTTGCCTACTTTGTAACTTGTGTAAAGGCAATATTAGATATGATAGTGTGCAGGATGACAACACTAATCGTATTCTGTTGGGAGGTTTTTGGCGAAAACATGATGAGCATATGCGTTGTGGTGCTTCGTTCAAGTCATATATGTATATAATCCCCCTGTGGGTTGATTTTCATAGATTGACAAATGCATTGTCGGATGTAATGGATTGGGAAAATTTGGCTAGTTTCATGAATATGCATGTGTCCGATTTACTTTTTTTTTTTTGCGTTGTTACTTTCTATCCCGTATGATCTGCTGATCTGTATTCAACAATGCTTTTTTGTGACTCATGTGGAAATTATTACTTGTGCAGGGAGACGTAAAGTTGAGATTCCCGGCAATGGGACTTCTTCTCGGCAATTCCTTAATGTTGACAACACCATTGCAAGCTTTGGCGGAAACATGTGAAGCTGACAACTCCGGTTTCAGCATGCCTATACTGCTATTTGTAGCCCTTTTAGGGGCCACTGTTGGTGGTAAGATTTTACTGGGTTATTAGTTACCATCAATTCTGTTCCATTGGGTTTATGTGCTTTGCTTTTGAAACTGTTGTAAGTAGTTCTGTTGATTTTATTTGTTTCAACGATATCTTTATATGATAGCGATGTTGAGCAGTTTGTTGATAGTTTAGTGCTTCTATGATAGGCTTGGTTGCTCGGCAAAGGAAAGGAGAATTACAGCGAGTGAATGAACAGTTGCGTCAAATCAATCAGTCTCTAAGAAGGCAAGCTAAGATTGAGTCATATGCTCCTAGTTTGAGTTATTCACCAATTGGTGCAAAAATACTACCAGAGAGTGAGGTGATAGTTGATCCAAGGAGGCACGAGTTGATATCTCGACTGAAAGCTGGAAAGAATTTTTTGAGAAATCAAGAAACGGAGAAAGCACTCGACGAGTTTAAGACGGCTCTTGAGCTTGCCCAAAGTATGAAGGACCCAATTGAGGAAAAGAAGGCTGCAAGAGGTTTAGGTTCGTTCCTGATCCCCCTTGTTCCATTTGTGCGAGCCTTAATTCTTAGCTTCAGAAGGCAGTATCGACGATGTTCAACAGCTGCAACTGCGTTTGTCTAATTGAGCTGGCCTGTATATTGGAAATCCATTCTGATTTTGTTTATGAATTGCCATTTGCTTCTGTCAGGAGCCTCACTGCAAAGATTGGGTAGGTACCGAGACGCTATTAAATACCATTCTATGGTTTTGGACATCTCCAAGCGAGAAGGAGAAGACTCAGGAAACACAGAAGCTTATGGAGCAATTGCTGATTGTTATACCGAGCTTGGAGATCTCGAGCGAGCAGGGAAGTTCTACGACAATTACATTGCGAGGTTGGAGTCCGACTGAATCAGCTTCACCCAAAAGTTCTCTCTATCAGTTAGAGAGTTACATTGGGATATCACGAGAGGGTGTAAATGACTTGTCACCGGAACGTTTTGATTTTGTTTCGTGGTACAAGTGGTTTAATACGGAATGCCTTTGGTTAATCTGCCTACAAGTGGTACGAATGGTTTGTAGAAAATGATGAGTTTTGCATGCGAAGGTGACCGGTGAATCCATTAGCAATATTGCACGACTCGAAAATAGCTTTCAGCTAATAACAACCGAAGAAGGGGTGTCGAAATTACTGCTATAATCAACGGTAGGCTCGTAGCCAAAACGATAAAGGAAGAGACTGAAAACAAGTGTGGAAAACCCAACTTCCTCTAATAAATAACCACTCATCATAACGCAGTCGAAAACAGATCATACATGTTACATACCCGTACAGACAGCAAGCACATAAGGCAGGGTACGGTAACAACCTCACCGTCGCCGCTTAAGGGGGAGAAATAATAAAAAAGAATCCTAATGGGGTTTATAACTCAGATAACACCTGCACAATGCAGGAAATAGATTATATAGGTCGCGCCATCAGATACCCTTATGTATTACTACTGGTAGTACATGAGCTGCTGGGCAGCAGCAACATTCTGGAATCCACCGTCGTATATAGCTTGGCTTGCTCCAGCTGTGCCCATTCCCAATGCTGCCTGCTTAAGGGGATGCTGTCCCTGAGGGTGCATGAGGGAATGGACACCCATCTTGCTCATTGCCAGTTGCCGTTCATAGGCCAAAAGGTCGGTTGCAGAGAGGCCCGGCAAAGGTGCTGCTGCCACTGGCGGTGGGAGTGGGTTTGAAACTGTTCCTGGTGGAGTAGGCTTGCTACCCCAAGAACACTACATAATAAAGTCAACAGTCAATACAGATTCAGAGAAAGAATAAGCACTTGAACAGTAGACATGCATATGGATCTCTACGCGATGTCCCAGGATGATCGACCGATCCAGTCCACTACTTTTGGTGTTACGGTAATACTTAAATTTATAACAGCTCTAGTAGTAAGCATAGAAGCGCACCTTTATTTGTCTACCACACAAGATGGACTGAGTGTTTCCCATTTGAATAGCCAGAGCTGCCTCAGCGTGGGTATTGAATCTCACAAAACCAAAGCCCTTGTCACGCTGCAGCCGAACTTCCTCAATCACTCCAACACCAAGAGCATGAAAATGGCGATGCAGATCAAGCTGACTGACCTGTAAGAATAAGACCAATAAAATTTAATGATACTGGAATTTCTATGATCCCCAGGTAGAGAAGATATTCATTTTGTTCTCCACATCTATTCCTCTTTCCAGAAGTTAAAAACCACCAACTCAAGTTAAGAAGCAATCATGGTAGAAAATTCAAACTCCGTTCTGTACCAAAAAAACTTGTGTATCAATTCATATCCAAGGCATAGCAAAAAGTAATGTGTGCAACAGCGCACGTTTGCGCTGTGCAAGAGAGAGAGAGAGAGAGAGAGAGAG
>JADOBS010302655.1:0-14838 GCA_015708375.1 Cydonia oblonga | reverse complement strand
TTTTTTTTTTTTTTTTTTTTTTTTTTTTCCATATTGGATCTTCGTCGGTTGTCATTGTTTGCCCTGTTATCACAGTATTCCCCTCATTTTCGATCTGCAATTCCAGAGTTGTGACCGACTTTCCGGCGACTTTTCAGTCCAGTCTGGACATAGTCTGCCTTCAGATCACCGTCAAACAAATTCTATTGAACTCAGGTAGATTTTATAACAGTTGTATGTGAGTTTTTATTTTGGATTTGTGTTGATTTGAACGAAACTCTTAACAGTTTGGTTTTGCGATGAGTTGTGGCAGTTTGTCGAGGCTTTGCTGGCTAAAAGGGATTTTGTGTTTAGCTTCCTCCCCTGACTATTCTAAATATATTTTATTTGTTGTCTTTTCTACGGTGAAAATTATTTCTTTTGTGCCTCATTCCCGTGTCTGCTAAATTCACAAACTTGCTTTTTTGCAGTTTAGATATTTTAGAGTCTCTAATGGTATTTGTACCTTGATGGGGACGGATAAAATGACTTTGTGATTAATCTATTACGATATACTCCAGAGACCACTACTACGTTTTACTATTTGTGCGACAAACCAAAGTTGGTTGTGCAAAGTGTATTTCCGTTGCATAAACTTCAGCGCGACAGAAACTTCGTCGTGCAAAGATCGTGAAGAAAGACTTTGCGTGACGAAAATCATCATTGGTCACAAAAACATGGCGCGGCGGTTTACCTTTCGTCGCACAAAATACTAGGATACATACATGGGACAACTATTATTCATCTCTCTAAACTTTGCGCGACGAAACCTTGATTGTCGCTTTAGTTTTGCGAGACGAAGGTTTTTATCGCTCAAAAATAAAAAAATTTAATTTTACGTTCTTTTTTTTTATTTTGTAATAAAAATAAATTGCTTTTTTTTTTTTTTGGTAATAAAAATAATTTGAAATTAAAAAAATGTAATGAAGAGGAAAAAAATTAATATATTTAAATTAATATAAATGTATGTACTATATACAAGAAAAATGTTTAGAATGTAGGAAGTAAAAAACTAAGAAAATAAATCTACGTGGTCGTCTTGCAGAGGCGGCTGGAAGATCTCGAGGTTGTCGATAAGCTCATACATCGAAGGGGCAAAGGTGTGGCCATGCTTGGGTTGGAGGGGCTCGGAGGTCGACGGGGGATGAAGATCCGGGAGACGAATGCCGGACAGACTGAGGGCCTGTACAAGCTGTGACATCTGGCTCCTATACGAGGCGAGCTTAGTCCTAAGGTCGGCCACTCTGCTATTAAAGCTGTCACCTGACTGTTTGACTACGATAGTGAAGGGGCTCTAAGTTCCCACCGTCGGGCATTCCCCATCCCCTTACAATATGTCCTTGGCCTTCACCCGAAAGTCTGATCCAAGGTCTCCGTAAGGATTTGAAACCCCGCATCCTCTGGGGGATCCACAAACTCGAGCGGAGTCTCGGGAGGAAGCTGGGAAGTGAACTCCTGAAAGAATCAACTGCCTCTTCTCCATTATCGTCGCATGTGTAATATAACATAAAATATTAATTATAACATTCATATAATAACCATGAAACTTGAATGCATAAGAAAATAATTAAAATTGAAGAATACTTACATGAAGGGACTCGTAACGTCGTTAAAGAAATCGATTTTCGGGAATTTTGAACCCCTTTGAATAGAACAAGAGAAGAAAAATGTTAGTATGAAAAAAATGAATATTAATGAAATATTAAAAATTGAATATGAAAAACTTTATTATTACCCACCGCCATGTCTCCATCATATATGAGAAGGGCCTCGAACCAGAATGGTGAAGAAGAGTCTTCCCTATTGCTCTTGTTGGCTTTCGCCTTCTTCTGTTATACAAAAAAATAAACGTATTAGTTCAAATTTAAATGAAATATAAAAAAATCAATAAACATTAGTAAGAAACGTATAAGAATTTTAAACTTAATATAAAACAATTCCACATAGCCGGGCTCCTGAAAATGACTACAAAGCCATGCCCAATATTCCTCCCGACCCTCAAACTTCTTCGGGCAACCCTCCTCAAGAGCGACCTACGGATCATCAAATGTCTGAAAATATTGGTGCATGTCGCTCTTCCACTGCTTGTATTGTTCAGGGAAGAGCCTGTTGACATACGCCAACATATCGTCACTGATGTCCTCTAAATTGTAGTTCGTTTGCAATGTAACAAATTAATTACATACATTAAGTAATAGAAATATATAAAATTTGAAGGAAAAACAATTAAAAGATAGAATACTTACCGACAACTGTACGTGCACATTCGTCCGCACCTCGTCTGACATCACCTTCCAAGACTTCTATTTCATAAGGCAATATGTTCAAACAACGTGACCAATGTCGTGGGCTAATTCGCTATGCTGCTCCGCCGTTGGCGCAGCCCAATGCCGCTCGTCGTATTCGATACTGATACGTCCGTTGGTCACACGGGTGATAAAATTAACGTTAACCCAAAACTAATAACAAATCCTACTAAAATTTCGGCATAACCTCCCTATAATTAAAACATTTCCTAAAAACCTGAAAATAACATAAACAATATATGTATCGAACAGAATGATCACAACTGTTTAATAAAAGGTTCAAAATGATGACAACAATAAACAATATATATAATAACTGTTTAATCCTTAAATGACATAACTTAACAAACTAAATCTAAAATAACAAAACTAAGTTAAACAAATTCTTATCATATTTAATATTTGGTATTCGTTATAAGGTTTGTACTTTTGTCAACATTGTATGCGCTATTACAAAATGTAAATACAATCTAACTTCGCGATTTGCATAACTAAACAACAATTACTTTCAATTCAAGAAAGCATATGCATTTGAAAAGCACAATGATACGTCCGCTTTACACATTTTCTTTCTACTTACCTAAATAACTAAATTTTGAACTTAGATCAGCTGGAGCTCAAATTTTTGAAAAAACTTAAAGTAGTAAAACTCAGAATTAAGTAGAAAAATTAAACAAATTTTTTTAGAGACATGTTGTTCTCTACAAAGAAATAATGACCACCCTCCTAGCATTATTAGGCAATCCAATATCACGTACAATAGTCTATATGGAGAAATCATCAAGGCACTATAGGAAAAAAAAAACAGTTATAAACGTGCGGGGTCTTATTAAACTTTACCTTGTTGTGACCCCAAGGCATCAGTAGTGGATGTCGATGGTGTGTCGGGTGTGCGGGGGCGGGGTGACCACGCCT
Source organism: Cydonia oblonga (assembly GCA_015708375.1). Classification (NCBI taxonomy): domain Eukaryota; kingdom Viridiplantae; phylum Streptophyta; class Magnoliopsida; order Rosales; family Rosaceae; genus Cydonia; species Cydonia oblonga. The sequence continues at coordinate 11,599 of JADOBS010302655.1, read as the reverse complement.
GGCGCTAACAGGTAGCGCCACTGATGAGGTTGATGAGGCCGGCGCCTGGGAGACCCCAGGACCAACCGACAAGTGGTCCATTTGTGCAGGAGCAGTGGCAGTTGACGGATGAGCTAAGGGAGGCGAACGGGGTGCAGTCGTCATCGTCTTACAACTTCTAATAAGGTTTGACATCTGCACAATTAGAAAGAAAAAAAAAATCAGTAAGTATACATAAATCCCATCACATGCCAAATTATGTGGCATATAATCATCAAAAACTTGAAGAATTCGGCAATATTATATCACCCAACAGTTAGAGATAAAGATCAAAATATGCACCATAATCCGAAAGGCATAAAAAATTCATCACCCATCAGAGGAGATGTATTCTTCAACTTAAGAGATGGGTGAATTGGGGTTTTTTGTTATAGGTGGGATATCTCAAATTAGGTTACACTTCATAAAATATATGAGCAACCATAAAAATTCGATATTTTTTTTCCAAACACCCTTAAAATGTGATTGTATCGGTTAAATTTGATATTTTTTTCCCACCCTATTAAAATCCAATCCAGCATTCAGTTGCATCCCAACACCGACAAGATACTGGCATATATAGCAAAAGCATATCAGAGCAAAACCGTTCAAGTGAAACAACTTCCAACTAGCAACTAGTCCTAGGATACACTAAAGCAATCAAAATGAGTTGATCGAGAGGATTCGAAAAGATTTAAGCTATTATGACCATTATAAGCCCTGACGAACAATACAAGGACGAGGACGATGACTCAACTTAGGTACTAGTTACCTCCAAGTTTCAGAAGCTTCTAATCTGCAACAATTAATCGTAAAGATTTAACCAACTTTATACTCCATGAATCAATGTAATTCTCAAAATCCAATTAACTTTACATGTAATTGAACTCATATTAAATTTTCCCAACTTTATACTCATGGACAACCAAACAAAAATCACGAGACCCATCAAGCAATTTCACCTAAACAGTGCAGAAAAAACAGGGGAAAATCTAAAACATGTGATCCAATCCAATCCAATAGAACCCAAATGAGATAAAGTTGACAACTTAATAAAAATCAGCGTCTGGGTAATCGAAAAGACATCAGAATTATGAATTTCGGCACATAAAATCGAAACTTGAACATTGAAATAATGAATCCAGATAGAGAATTACCTCTGAATGAAGTACTCAGATTCTCAAAACAATAACAATGGCGGATCTCTGGTTTTATACAATTTGACCTACAACACAGAATAATGGTGGTCCTCAGCATATAGAAAATGTGTGTGTGTGTGTATATATATATGCAAAGATAATGGGCTTAAAAATTCCCAAAAGCACCGATTTAGGCTCCTCGAAGATAATGAAGTTTCAGCAATGGCGTTAATGGCAACCAGAACAAACCTCAGTCCCAACCCACGAACCAAAAACAGATTAGAACCCTAAAGCAGATTATAACCCTAGTTCTAAAACCCTAATTGAAAGCAATCATCAAATCAAAGCAATTATTCAAAACAGTAGAAGCATAATTCCTAATTTGACTAGAGTTAAGTAAATTAAAATTTACCTCAGAGGGAGAGCATTGTCGGAGGAAGAAGATATAAGGTTGTTGGAGGAGGAAGAGAGAGGGCTGTTGGTGGAGGAAGAGAGAGGGGGTGCTGGAGGATGAAGAAAGAGGGCTGTCGGAGGAGGAAGAGGCAGTGCGAGGGAGATGGCCGTCGGAAGGAGAGTTTACAGAGAGGAGAGGTGAGGGGTAAGTGGGAAAGTGCTTGCGATTTCAGTTTAATCCCGAGTTTATTGCGCAACGAACAGAAGATATTCGTCGAGCAATAAATTCAAATTTTCACGAAATTATTTTCGTGCGCGCCCAATTTTCAACTCATTGCGCGATGAATAGTAATTAATTATCGCGCGATGAATAATATTTTTCGCATCATTTTCCATTGAAGATTCTAAATGTTGGTCAGCGATGTTGTCAACGTCGTAGTCATTTGAGTCTTGTTCTGGTATAGCATACACATTGCTCTGATCCATCTTCTGAACAATTTTCCAACCTCTCCCGGCTTTAGGGTCATCTAGATACACAATCTGTTTTACCATGTTTGCCAAAATGTAAGGGTCGTCATCATACCAAGTTCTATTAATGTTCATAGATAGTAAGCCATGGCCGATTTTAACACTTCTATGCCTATTTGGGTTTGTATCAAATCATTGACACTTAAACATGATCACTTTGTATCGGTCTAGCAATTGCACGACAGTTGTTAGTTTGCCATAGAAATCAATGTGCGTACTTTTGCCTCCACCTGAGACATAGACACCACTATTTTGCGTACACAACTTGTCATCTTGTAAAGTCCCCAAAAACTTTACACCGTTAACGTGGCAACCTGAGAACAATTCAGCGCGAATTAGGTCGAACACCAAGTTGTATAACTCTTCACTGTAAGTGGGGGAATTCGATGATTTCAATTTATTCACCTAATATTATACAAAAACATACACATATTAGTTTGAGGAAATTAAATAATACAATATATATGTCAAATACAAAACACTTATAACTTACATATTCAAGAAACCACTGTGGAAACAATTCTCGGTGTTTTTTTGCATACAAATGTGATGGATGTTCTTGCTTCATCATCTCTTCATGCTCATCTAAGTATGCCATTATCTCATTACAATTGTTTAGTACGAACTAATGTGGTACCTCCATGTCTTTTCTAGAAAATGACTATCCTCGTACAGGATTTCCAAAGGGTCGTGCGCTTTGGACAAAAACAGAAAGTTTCTTCTTTCTCACACCCCCTTCATTATTGCGCTAAGGACGATTGAAAGTCTTTTCCACATCTTTTAAATACATTCCATAGAAAGTAATCGAATCATATTGAACCTAAGCCTCTATAATTGATCCTTCGGGCTTTGCCCTGTTGTGTACACTTTTTTTAGCTCCCCGAGAAGCCTGCCAAAATAAAACGATATGATACAAATTAGTAAGCGTGGGCTAATGATGCATAAACAAATGATGAGGATTATATACCTTTCTATTAGATACATCTAGCAATAGTTGACAGGATCATCAAGCAATGCCTCTTCGGGCAAGTGAACCATCATGTGGATCATACTTGTGAAGAAAGCTAGAGAGAATATCATCTCAAACTTGCATAGGACTTGGACAATGTCATGGTGCAACTGATTAATGTCCGTCTTTCACGACATTCTTGCCATTAGTTGGGAAAAAAATCTGGACAACAACATGATTAGCTTCACTACATATTCCGGCAATAGGTGTCGAATACCCATAAGAATTATGTGTTGCATAAACACATGGCAATCATGGCTCTTTAGTCCAGCAAATTTACCCCCGTCAACATTCACACAACGCGCGATATTAGAAGCATGCCCATTAGGAAACTTTACAGACGATACAAACTTTAAAAACTCTTTTTTGTCATTCGGTTTCATGGAAAAAAACCGCAAGATCCCTTTTGGCTTTATCACTGTCCCTATTCATCCATAAACCCCTATGTATGCCTATTCTTTCTAAATCAAGACGAGCTTTGATCGTGTCCTTTGTCTTGCCCTCGATATCTAGAATGGTGCACACCAATGTGTCAAAGACATTTTTCTCAACATGCATAACGTTGAGGTTGCGTCTCAATTTTAGTTTCGACCAATATGAGAGCTCAAAAAACATAGGCTTGTGCGTCCAGTTCATATATGTAGAAGGTCTGGTCTGACTCACTATTTTCTCGAACAGAGCAAAATCCATACAGTTAAGCTGTTCCAAAATCTAATCACTGGACAATTCTTTAGGTCTGAGGCGATGCTCTGTGTTCCCGTCGAACTCTTTATCATTTTCACGCCACTCGTGGTCCCATGGCAACCATCTTCGATGACCAAGGTAACAAACTTTTCTAGCGTGCCAACCAGATGTTACATCATCTTTGCATACAGGGCATGCCATATAATCGTTAGTGCTCTACCCATAAACCATTGCATATGTGGGAAAATCATTTACAGTCCACATAACTGCTGCCCGCAAAGTGAACATCTTCCCGGTGGACTTACCGTATGCACGCACACCGTTTGTCCATAAATCCTTTAGCTCATCAACCAACGGCCTTAAGTAAACATCGATTGTCCTGCCATGATCCTCAGTTATCAAAAGAGACATCATTATGTATTCTTTTTTCATGCATTTCCAAGGTGGAAAATTATATGGGAATACAAAAATCGGCCAAGTGCTGTGGTGTTGGTTTAGAACCCCGAATGGATTGAATCCGTCAATGGCAAATCCCAATCTAACATTCTGGGGATCAGCAACAAACTCGAGGAACATTCAAACGAACTCTTTCCATGCCTCCCCATTTGCAGGATGCCTCTTCACATCGTCGTCTACCCATTTTTTCTTATGCCATCTCATGTTTGTGGCAGTATGCATCGACATTTACAATCGCTGCAACCTAGGTTTTAGGAGTAGATAAAGCATGACCTTTTGTGGGATCTTAGTTGTTCTATTCTGAGATGTCATTTTGAACCTCAACTCATTGCATACATGGCATTTATCAAATGCTTTATTCTCTGAATACAATTGTTTTTGCAAGCGTGAACTTTTTTCATAACCCAATCCAAGACCATTCAACACCTTTTGCACATGTCTATGGTATTTCGGCAAACAATTTTCCTTTGGAAGAATTCTCTTGAAAACCCCCAAAAAGTAATCGAAATACTGGTTTGACATACGATACTTTATTTTTTCGTGACGGAAAAGCTCTCGCACCCCTGGTATAACTCTTAGTTGGCATTTTTTAATAGTTTTTCATGTTGTTCGAACTCTGCACTGTCCATTGGTCCAGGCACATCATCTTCCCCTTCTTGATTGGTGTTTGTCAATACAAATGGAAAAACATCATTTATAATGTCCATGACTTGTTCATTAGGATCCACAATAGGTTCAACATTGTCCACTCTTGTGGCTTTTGAAGACAAAGCATTGTCTAATTGTTCCCCATGATGGTTCCAAGTATTATATGTCTCAATCATTCCATTCCTTACTAAATGAAATCAAACATTTCAATTGTCTCCCTTAACGTGTTGTTACACCTCCTACAAGGATACCGGATTCTAGTTGCACCCAGGTTGTGTGTATGTGCAAAGTCAATAAAATCCTCGATTCCATCCAAGTATTCGTACGCGTATCTATTTGGGTTCTGTATCCACGTCTTGTCCATAATTCTTGGAACCACAATAACAATACAACAATCACAACAACTTCATACAAAATGATAATGTCACCTTATGCCTCCGGTAAGGGCCCTATCCCATTCGGGAATGCATAGTCATGTCACGTAATTTACAACTACATCAGATTAGATTTCGACGTGGATGAATTTCGGCAGCATCTCGATACAGTTCTTCAGGTGTACGACGTAGATATAAAATACCTATGTACCACCCGAAGAATGTACAGAGTTGACATTGAAATCTCAACAACCGAAACCTAATCCTTTAACCATAAAATACGTGTCATAACTGTGCATTCCCAAACTGTCCAAATAATGGGACAATTCAAGAATTAATTGGACCGTAGTCATTGACACATCCCGACCCGGAATATCCACTAGGACTCCGAATCGAGCTGTGCTGGCCGACACCTGGAAGGTGACGAAGCCAAAAAAAATGTGATGATGATGAAAAATGTGAATACATTTGAACCTAAGAGTGCCTAAATACCAGAGTGCGCTGGTGAGCGGGCATGAACCCATTCACACGCGATACAAAGCATAAGTAAAGTACAGTAAGGTAAGAGTGGTTCATTTTGCCAAGAACCGAACATAAGGACTTAGTAAGCACCATATAACCACTTTGCAATCAGACATGAATTTTTGAATTGCTTCTTGCAATTTAAAAAATGAACCACTTTGCCAAGAACCGAACATAAGGGCTTCCTCTGTTGTTGCATTGGAAACGTATTGTGGGCGCAAACTTCCGTCAAGAACCACTTTGCCAAGAACCGAACATAAGGGCTTCATTTTTTAAAGTGCAAGAAGCAATTCAAAAATTCATGTCTGATTGCAAACATAAGCACAATTAGTAAGCACCATATAACCAAGTAACTAAATTTCACATTCATAAGGTGATGCTTAATTGGAAGCAAAGTGCATAACATCTAAACTAAGCGCTATCAATCAAAGGATGTTAGAATATGAGCATGAGTATGAATCTGTGGATTAAGTTATTTGATTCAAGATTAGATTGGGGGTTGTTTGGGTTAATATTACTCATCAGAGTGTTCTTTGGACAACTATCCATCCTCAAGCGAAACACCCTTTCAGATACGTAGTTGGGAGCAATTGTGGGATCATGGATTTCTAGAGCCAGAATGGGGTAATTGGAACACTTACCTAAAAAATCCGGTCATAAACTAAACACTCTGATCAGATTAAGCAGCTCAAACGGACAGATGCCATCACATCTTGCTATACATCGGGCAGAAGATTTTGAATCCATTTTCAAGAAGGGCACACTTGTGCTTGTAATGAGTAATTCTAACCAAAATGCTACTTGACCGTTTGTTATTTATTCCTACAATATGAGGTATTTGAAGATCAATGATCAAAAAGCTTAAAATAAACTGCACGTATGCTGCAAATAATGAACTTGTAAACAAAGAAAGTGCAAAAGACAAAATACTTTATAAATGTTGTGGCCAATTTACTAAAGGGAAGAGGGAGGGTGCAGCAACAGAGAAAATGAATAATGCGTAAGAAAATTGTATGATGTATTTTTAAGTATGAGAAAAGAAAAACTTCCTTTTCAAATAGTATTTAGTCTAATAAAAAAGAATCATTAGAGTAAAAAATAAAATCATTAGAGTAAAAACTTCCTCTTCAAATAGTATTTTTAAGTATGATAAAACCACCACTTGCCTCTTCACCAGTTCACGCAGACCACCGCCACCACTACCACCACTTCACCCAAATCCGACGAAGGGCGCCACTACACACGTGTGAATCTTCCTGCGCCATGGGTCTCCGCAACGTTTTCCGAAGCCCGCTTGACTGAAGGTAAGCGAATTTGGTATTCTGGATTATATTGGAATTGAATTAGGTTTGGTTTCAGTAACTTTTTATGTTTTTAAAATTGTATGCTCTGATTAATTTGGAATTTGAGTTTGGATTGGAATTTGATTTTGCTTCACAAATTTAGTTTTGAATTTTGGGTTTGCCTGTATATGTTGAAAAATATACACATTTGAGAGTGTTGTGGACTCACAGATGCTGTAGTTACTGAGTTTTGGAAACCGTCTATTAATTCAGATTCATATTGGGATATTGATGCTTTGAACAATCAATACATGAGAGAAAAATCTGTTATAGAGCATTGCCCCGTGCATTCATGCAAGCATGGTAGTTTTTAATTTTTTTATTTATTACAAGTTTTATTCAGGCTGGTTTGTACTGAGGAAAAAGGAGGGTTTGAATCGAAGAAATAGTATTGAAGATGAAGATGAAGACGCCAACCATCCAAACCATCCACCACTTGCACAAGCCAAAATCTCTCCCACTTATCTTTAACAAGTGAGCGGTTAAAATTAAACCCAATAAAGATGTATCGTGTTAGATACGGACCTCGGTTTTTACGTGTACGGTTTTACTTTCCCCAAGGATTAAGGGAAAATAGAAACACAGCGATTTACGATAAATCCTTCAATCAGGGAATAGGATACATAATAGATTGGTAGGGAGAATGAAAAAACATGAAGCAAAATACGTTTATAAATTGAAAAATGGTAGGGAAAATCACAAACCATATCCTGTCCAAATTTGCAATACCCTAAAAAATCCATGTAACCATACTTATTTTAATGAACAGCAGATAGATATATCTAAGTTCCCTCCATTAACATGTAACAAGTCACTAGTTTTTTCTCTTAGTTCTCCATGCGGATTACGCACCGGATGGACTGTCCGGAAAGCATCAAGTCGAACGCTTTGTTGATGTCGGCGAACGAGACCGAGTGAGTGATAAATTTGTCCACTTCCAGCTCCTGCAAAGATCAACAACACAAGGCGAGTCTTACCGCATTATTGTGGGGCTTCACAAAATTGGTTTCGGAAATAGAAGGGGAAGAAATATGAACTACCTTGTTCATGTACTTCTCCACAACACCTGGTAGATCGGTGCGGGGCTTGTAGTTACCGTAGAAGGTACCCTTAAGAGTCCTCTCATTCAGGAAATTCATTGGATGGGTTTTGAATGCATCATCTTTGTTTGGCACACCAACCAGTACCGCAAGACCCCAACCCTAAATTTAGAACGAGAAGAAATAAGGAAAAGCCCGATTTAGATTTGAATAGCAATGTTATTCTAGCATTACATCCAATTAAACAACAAAAGAGGGTTATAATTACTTACATCATGAACACATTCAAATGCAGAAATCATCGCCTGAATGCTTCCGGTGCACTCAACGCTCCTATCAACTCCACCATTGGTCATCTCAGCAATCACCTTTTAATCAAAGCCAAACGTTAGTCGCTGCTGATAGCCGATAATTATTAACACTAAATGGAAGTACTAAAAAAGAAGACAAGGACCAAATGGGGAAAATGGGAATGCTTGGCTCTAAGTGATCAGACACAAACATAAAATTAAATTGATTTATGTAACTAACCTCTTGCACTGGTTTGTTATGATCTTTCGGATTCACAAATTCATTCACCCCAAACTTCTTGGCTGCCGTAAAGTATAGAAACCATTAGAAATTATTTAGTGAATGACATCTCAACCAGACATGAAGAGCTAAGTTCTTATTCGTTAAATAGATGGATGATCGAATTGACTGACCTTCTTCAAAGCGATTGGGATTCAAATCAACACCGATGATCCTTGAACAGCCCGAAATTCTTGCACCTTCGGCGGCCTAAAAGAGTAACAAGATGAACAAAAAATCATTATGATACTCCCAACTATCTAAAAGAGACGTAATAGAGGAGCAATAAGAATGACTTACAGCAAGACCAACGGCTCCCAATCCAAAAATGGCAATAGATGAACCCTTTTTCGGTTTTGCAACATTCACAGTGGCACCAAGACCTTCAAATGCACCAAAAACAATAATTGATTACTCTAGAACGAAAATTTGAAAAACCATTAATTTCTGATTGCAAGTTTCTAACTGTTAAAATGTGAGTCTTTCGAACCTGTGCATATTCCGCAACTAAGAACGCAAACTTTGTCAAGGGGAGCAGCCGGGTTGACCTTAGCAACGGAACCAACATGACAAACGGTGTACTCACTGAAGGTGGAGGTACCAACAAAGTGATAAATTGGCTTTCCATCCTTGGAGAACCTGGACTGGCCATCATTCAGCATAGTACCCCTGTCAGTATTGATCCTCAGCAGATCACACATGTTGCTTTCCTCCGACTTACAGTGCGTGCACTCCTTGCACTCCCCGGTGAACACAGGGAGGACATGGTCACCCGGCTGGAGTTCAGTTACACCCTCGCCTACGCTTTCCACAACTCTAAACACAAAATGACAAGCAAACAGAATTTAGAAACGTAGACACACTGCGTAAAAGGGAAGCAAATACGTAGTTAACTACAAATTATGTAGCTTTAATATTCAGAGATCATGTACATACCCTCCAGCTTCATGACCGAAAATGCGAGGAAACAGTGGTTGTTGTGCCTGTGGCATAGCATATATGTTTCAGTTTCAACAGCTCACATTCTAAGCACGAAAATGCCATGTATAGGATTCATCATCGCATTAGATTTAGCACTCAAAATGGAGTGAAAAATTATGATTAGAAAACAAACAACTTGACTAATCAATTGCAAGTTATGGACAAAGCATTATAATTTATAAACATGTGAAAGGTCATGCTTAATATTAAAGTAGACATGGCATTGAAAGTTGAAATTTTTACCTTGGCTTCCCAGAAGTAGACATCGGTGTGGCAAAGAGCGGTGAAGAGGATCTTCAAGCGAACTTCATGTTTCTGCGGTGGTGCCACCTCCACTTCCTCAATTGACAGCGGCTTCCCCGCTTCCCATGCCACCGCGGCTGCAACCCACAAGTCGATTTCTTTTCAATCAATTTTCGAAAATTTCAAAAATCTTTATTACTTTCTTATGAAATCCACGAAAACCAAATCAAAATAAATCCTCCTCACCCTCATCCTCAACACCATAGAGATTTATAACAATATTTAAAAGAAAATAGAAAATCCCAAGCATCTTTATATTAAAAAGAAAAAGAAAAAGAAAACAGCACTAGGGTCATATAAAAGGATAAAAGAAAGAGAATTGATCACTCCAAAGGCAAAGGTATAAGCAACTATTATTCATGACCATCACTTAAACTATAATATGAAGGAAATTCATTGTTAATCCAACAATGGCAGTGTCAAAAATTAAACAAATAAATAAAAACTGATTAAAAGGGGCAAATTCCCATTTTCAATCATCAAAAAATAAAAGATGAGATGGCATATTCCAAACTCCAAAGTCCGATCACCAGAAAAGAGAATCTAAGTCTAACAAAAGTGATCAACAGGAAAAATGATCATGCATGCCGGGAGCTCGGGGTGAACGTGACAATCTATCAAAGCGGTAAATCAATCGATCAAATCATTGATACAGAACGCCACGATAACTTTGACCAAAGGAGAGAGGGAATGGTCGGTGTGCTCACCTTTGCACTTGATAACCTGACCGGCTGTTGACATTCTGGAACGAGCTTCTTTTTTCTTGTGATGTTTACTGTATTTTTGTGATGAGCGGTGTGATTGATGGTGTTCAAAAGACAGTGCTTTTGGTTGTGGAAAGAGGAGCAAGTGAAGGGCAGGTATTTATAGTGGTGAAAAATAAGACAAAACCGCTCAAGAAAAGTGCAAAACCAAATGTACGAAATACCATTTTCCGCCGAACCTTATTACTTGGGCCCAAACAAAATTCTCCGTGATTAATTCTGGGTGTGCGTCAATAAAAATACGAAAACCAAAACCACTTTTGAATTTTTTATGTTAGTCGGAACCACTTTTGGAATGAAAAGCGGGAATTGCTTGTTTTTGCGCAACAGTAGTTTTGTAAAACCAAAACCGCAAATGGATTTGGGAAAACGACTGTTTCAACTTTTACTTCCAGCGGCGCCTTTGTTTCCGTCGGATTTGCCACGTAGCTTCCAATTTGGCGGGTTTATTCTTCTTGTCGTAGGAACGTGGCACAGTGGTCTTGTTCTTACAAGTACCGTTTGGTGCGCATAAGAGACGGGACAGAACGGAACAGGATGGGACGGAATAGGACGGAAAAGATGATGTAAATATTAAAAAAGATAAAGAGAAATTTTGTCATAAAATGTTATAAATTTGTGTTCCACAGATGTGGAACGGGTTGTTCCAGGGGGAAGAGGTGAAACGAAAAATCAACCAAATTTCGTCCCATAGGACAACCCGTTTCACAGTTTTTAGGAGCACCAAACGTGGGACGGGACGGAAGCTGTTCCGTCCCGTCCCACTTACCAAACGGTACCACGGGAACTCGGATCGTGTTTGGATCCAAAAAAATCTGGACCTAAGG
>JADOBS010302654.1:0-14830 GCA_015708375.1 Cydonia oblonga | reverse complement strand
GAGGATAGATTGGATAAAGGGCATTGCAAGGCCCCTATGATCTGAAGAGAATCTTAACTAGCAAGTTACTGAAACCCCTAGACGACGCCCAAACCACACATTCCACCACGACATAGCCTGAGATACAGTGATGTTGGGAGGATCACGTTTCCCATTTCACGACATTGAATTTCTGCAGTTCCAAATACCCCAGCAAATGACGATGAAAAATCGAAATTGTCAGGGGGAAGAGAACTTTCCATTAACTTCTTAATGCCAAATTAATTCATCAATCCGCATCTTAAATGGTAATAGATGACACAAGCTCTTACTTCAATGACGCTTGTTAGGCGTCCTTATAAATAATACATGACACCCTTTCAACCTCATAAAAATATCTTTAATGACACCTAAGATGACACTAAACCATTGCATCATTAAACTTTAACATTACCCATAAACTGTGTCGTGTACGTAAAAATTTATAGTAATGAGCCTCAACTTACATGGCACCACAAACTATAGTCAAAGCTTCAACATGTAGACTTTCAAATGAAATAAAAGCCAAGTATCCTGTCAACATGACCATACAAATACACAAACATCCTCAAGCATATTCATTCAACCATGCCCAATCCATGGGTCATATCCAAACAAGGATTCATTCAAACATAGCCAGGCATTCATAAACAATAATGCAAACACTTCGCACTTGGCATCAAAATAAGCGGTGCAATATCACAACTCACCAGCATCACAAACCAGAAGCCTCCATAAATTAGTAGCGAACATTGTAATTTTTTCTTATACAAAGACCTTTGCTAGAATGACTAGTGGAGACATAAATTAGTTGCGAACTTGCCATTCATGCAATTCGGACGTAAGACTAACTACGCATATAAAATTTTATCTTGTTTATTTGCAATTGGAAATCCATTGGCTTGACAAGCACTTCAAGTTTGATTTGATTTTACGTATACGTATTAGAAGAAAACATAGGATGTTTTGACACTCCATTCAAACGCATCACTGCACGCTGCTGCGCTTTTCTATTGTTCTCTTCTTATTTTCATTTGTATGAAAAGTCTTCAACAGCAGCTAGGTCTAGAGGAAAATTATGAGCATTACGGTCAAACGAAGGCGTGAATGAAAGATGCCAACGGAATGATCGGCCGGACAGAGGCTGGGGATGCTTCCTTCCCACCGCATCCCGGCATCACTTTGTTAAGGTCAGTTGTTCACGTGAGAAACTTCTGACGAGATGTTGGCCCCACATACATCAATTCTAATGGGCACTATCCATTTGAATTAATGATAACAACCAAGAATGGACAGTACATGAAAAGACAAACCATTTTGGTAATGGAATAGCTCATTCAAAAAATTTCAGTTTCTCTAATAAGCTGACATCCCACACATTCCAACAGGCAAATATTTCCACCACCTAAAAACCAATAAAATCCAATAAATGAATTTCTGTACAAATTTGTCATCAGTTAAAAGGGGTTGTGCAGAACCAGATATCAAGCCAAGGAGAAATTCTTGGCTTTAGCCGTGGACCACGTCACATGTCGGACCATACACTAAGAACGGAACCCCGTGTAGTACGGTCCTCACGGCAATCTAATCTCCGTGTGGTGGTGAGATAAGTGATGGAGTAAATCCGCCGGACCAAAGAATTTGTCCAAAGTGAAACTCAAGGGACCAACCGTACCCTGTGTCTATCAACATGTTGAAGGCAAATCTAATAACCCCCTTTTTCTTTTTCTTTTTTCTAAACTCCTCAAAGATCTCTCTATCATGCCTAAAGTTTCATATAGTTCGCTTCGCCTTCTCTGCTAACCTACCATTTCTAAATGTATGCGATCTCAATGAACGACTGTACATATACAAAAGGGCTCTAGCTACTTCACAGATTGCGCTTCCAACTTGTATAAATAGAGTCTTACTTCGTTATGAACCTCCAGCATCTTCAAGTCTGACTTGCTCGTGAACTTTCAGAGCCTCTGAAGTGAAACTACTTAAAGTTTCGAAAATTGGGACCAAACCACCTTGCAAACTATTGGAAGCTGCGTGATTAACCAATTTGATGGCATCCTTATGCCTCGCTCTCTCCTCAGCTAATCTCTTCTTCATTGAATCCAAATCCACCTTCAGATCATCCAGTGGTGAAACTCCACTATCGGAAGGTGACTTTGACAGAGCGGTTTTGTCTGCTGATGCATCATGGTCATGGTCTCTTTTCAACCTCTCCATATGCAATTTTCTAAGTTGGCTCTCCAAATTCTTGGAGACGTACTCAGCTTTGATCCTTTGACGTTGCTCCTCATCCTGCCTTTCCCATAACTGGTGTAAGGTTGAAGCAAAATCATTCATCGCATCTGCCACCCCCTTTTCAGAAATTCTTTCCATTGCTTGGCACCAATCATTACAAACTACAAAAATGGGTGGAGCTCCCATCCGGCTTGGGGAGAAAGGGGCAACTCCATCAGGCGTTTCTTCAGGTTCCTGGTTAATGCACCTTGAAAGCCACCCATTTAAGGACTCCACATAGGACTTTTGGGTGTTAACCCAATTGTTAAAGGACGCGCACCAGCTCAGAAGCTCCATTTCAAGTTCAAGAGTAGCTTTCAAACCTGAATCTCTTCGAAGGCCAGCATTCAACTTAAGAGATCGAATTTTGCTCTCCATAATAGCTTGGAACTGTTTCTGGTGGCATTTGAGCATGGATTTCCACATTCTTATCAATCTGCAGATAAAAGGCAAATCCTAATATTAACAAAAGCCACTCGATAAGTTAAGAAATAACCTTTTAGAACATCAGAAAATTAACATATAAATTCAGGTCACTACAAGCATTAGATACATCACCAGTGAGTAACCTATGTTTAGCAGGAGGGGGGAAAAGCTAATGGAAAAAGAAATGTAAAAGGGCTAGGATTCCCATAAGCACTGTAGAGGGTAAGGTAAGCATCTTACATACAAGTTCCGGAATTATACTCTTTACAGTCACGGTTTTTATTCCCTACCAAAATTGTCACCAAAAGTCTTAATGGATCATGCACGGGGGAAAGTGATCTGATGGAAAAATGTAAGGAAAAAAACAAAGGCAGGACATAATTCAGACTATAATTCATCCAAAAGTAACAATGAACCAATGCTAATATTGTTGTGACCCAAAGTGATAAGCTTTTGCTAAAAAAATTTCAAGAGATTGTTACCCATGAATCAATTCCGCAACTTGGGGAAGCAATTCTTCATCCCTCAGCTTATGTATCCTCCTCGATATGGTATCAACAGCTCTGATACAAACATTAATTTTTGTTAGCAACTTCCGTACAGAAGCCTGGGTGGCATCAATCTTAGCAGACTCAGCTCCATGATAATCTAGTTTGTTCAATTTCTTGCACTTCTTTTCATAGTCAACCCGTAGCTTCTCTTCGTCCTAAAATCAGTGCAACACGAATAAAATATTAGACAGATGTCAACAGGAGCAAGCTCCAAGCCACTTGAAGAACATAAAAAGCAATGATTGACACATCAAATTGAAGCTAGTAAAGAAAACATAAAAACTCAAATAACACCATAAAATTTGAGTACAATATAGAAATTCAGGTCCTTCAATGAGTGCAAGTGCATGGTAGTTGTTAAATCAGAGAGTATGAAATAGTTTTTGCAACCTGCTGCAATGAAAGGATTTGGTATCTGAGACTATCAAGGATTTTAATCAGAGAGTATGAAATAGTTTTTGCAACCTGCTGCAATGAAAGGATTTGGTATCTGAGACTATCAAGGATTTTAAGTGTCATCATAGTAGAAATTATAAGTTGCATGACATCCGTGATTTTGATTCTCTTACCTTGACTTCCTTGTACAATTTTTTCTCCCATGCATATAGTTTCTCCAAAGTTGATGAGAGGTTTCCAGGCTTCTTGTTGAAATCTCTTCCAGGTTCTCCCTGATGAGCGTTTGCCATTTTCACGGTCTTAGAGTTTAATCTTATTGGGGGCATGGATGACGGGGGTGAAGAAAGCAGGGAAGGTGCTACAAGGTCAAGGATCCTCGAGAAGACAACTGCATAGACATGCATAAGTTTTAATGAAACAGCAACAATAATGCTTCTTCATAGAGATCCCAATAAAAAATATTAGACTAGCAGACTTTGCCTATCAATCCCACATGCATTCTACAGTCAAAACAGTGAGATTTATATTTTTTCAAAACATTCATGTGTAACTTGGACCTTTAACTTTTTGGTCATATGCAGTATGATGAAGCTTTGCAATGTATAAAGGAATCCAAAGCAGAGTAATTATCAAACCAAATTCAAGCGTGAGAGTGTATCTCTGATAAAATTTCAATCAGTTAGACCACCATATTATATATTCACCACAGGTCCTGCAGATAAATCCTCCCGAGACATATATTTCACACCTATCTCTAAAAAAATTAATTAGAAACATGCTGGTTTGTAATTTGTAAACATGAACAAGGGAGGGTCTATTACTTTTTGTCAATATCAAGACTTGGACAAGTTCAAATACAAAGCCATATATAATGCTTAACAACTGCGTACAAGGAGACACGAAATGCAAGAAAAAGTAAAGCAATATTATGTCCACATTGCTCAACCAGGGTCCAGAGCTTCTAACATTTGGAGTTGGATAATGCTAGGGAGACAATAAACTAAATGACATGGAAGTTGATGATTGGATTATTACTTTAAGTGTTGATTAATGTGTTTATTTTTTATTGGCGACACGTCATTTAGTTTGCAAGTTTAGTTTACCTAGCATTACTCATTGGATTTATATAGCCAAAAAAAAAATATGGTAGAATTTTTTTCTTTCTAAAATCATCTTTTTAATTATGCGAACTTTATTCAGTATTCGCAATAAAATCCTAATCTCTCATCTATTCACGAGACATTGTTCGTGCAAGTCTATACACGCAACACTTAAGTATTTTAGGCTACTTGGGTCGATAAGTATGCATTTTAGTTCAGAGAAAAGTAAGCCCTAGTTACACTAGAACTGGGATGTAATGCATAGACAGCACATAGCTTTAGATTCGCAACAAAAGAAACAAAACTTTCATCACCTAAATGCAGTCGAACAAGATGGTGGAAGCAGTCTACTGAATAAGGATATGTATGATAAAGTACCAAGAGTCCAAGACAACTAGGCATTAGACTCCTACCTTTAAGTGCAGCACCTCTACGCTGATAAGGCAACTTGCCCACCTCAAGCAGCATGGCAACTTCTTTCCCATAACTAGAGGCTGTCTCGAACTCATCCCTGATCTCCTTCACAACCTCCTGAAGGTCCCTTGTACCGTGGACTGACAATGTAGTTAAGCTACTCCCTTTTGAAGATTCAACATCATGCGTCGATGCAGCTTCAATCTCAACCTCAAACTCAAAACTCACCCTCTTTTTCTTCACATACTCCTCTTCGGAGTTTTTCGATCCATTTGTATCTGGACTGCTCTTTATCTCCTTCCCATGGACAGAATGGGAACTCTCACTGCTATGCAACGGCACTGTCCCTGAACTCTCCTCACTGCTTGGCTGCTTCAATGGCACAGCCCTTGAAGTCCCTTCACCCGAATTTCGATTCCTATTCCTATTCACATTACCATCCGCATTCCCCCTCCGCTTCTCCTTGTGAACCTCTTTCAACACTTCCTGCTCTGTCTCATCCTCCAAATCGGGAATCCCCTCTCTCTCCCTCACCTCCTTCGAGTCCGGACTGCTCGTCGTGGACCCGTACCCGTATCTGGCCTTCGGATAGTAACCTGGGTAACCACTACTATCAAAAGTATCAAACACATTCAGGAAATCCCAAGTCGAGACCCTTGGAGGCGAAGGCGGTGCAGGTGGAGGACCGGCCGGTGGTGGTGGGTTTGGCTGCCGTCGATTGTACGGATTCTCACTATTCGCCGGTGACCCCATCGGGTACCCGAAAAACCCACCACCGCCATACGGCTGAAAACCCGAATAACCCGGATAGGGATCCGGATGAGGACCATTTTGGGTCGGATATCTCTCTGGCTCTTCATAAAACACCGTTTGCATCGGCGTCTCCGTCCTTCTCATATAATACACATGTGAATTCAGAGGGTAACGATAGGAAGAAGAAGAGGGTACCTCTTGCTCCGGGCTGTCCTCGATGTTAATGTGACCCGACGATGAGTCAAACTCGGATTCTGACTCGGACCCAGACGACAAATGTATGTGAGCGTCGTCAATGTCGTAAGCTTTCGGCGAATCAGCGGAAACAGAGTGCGAAATCGATGTAGACGACGAGTGGTTTGTATGGGGTTTCCTCTTCCTGGGCTTGCCCTCGTCGGAGGGCAACGTGAGAACCGGAGATCCCAGCGGCGAGGACGACTCGCCGGCGCCGGATACAATGAGGTCTTCGTCGACGAACTTGCAGAGGGCGTCGCCGATGTGCTGGAGGGAGTGGAAATAGGAGAAGTGGGCTGCGGCGAGAGCGTAGCGCTGGTCCGACGCCGTTTTGATATAATCCTTTCGCTCCCTGCAAAGCGTGACTAGCGGCAAGTTGTCGACCTTGGAGCCACCGCATCCCATATCATCCGGCAAATAACCCCTGGAGAATGCCCAAAATTACGAGCCAATGCCACTGAGCGCCACCGCCACTTACCCTGCGCTTAACGGACTTGTTCCTCCTCATGGCGTCGTCCATGCCTGCCCGTACAAACGAAGCATCGTGAACAACCACCGGAGATCCGAATACGACCTAAGCGGGTCACAGAGACAGAGAAAACAAAATCGGATTCAGACCCAGATCAAAATTCGAGATTTTAATGGAACCCAAATAAAAAATTCGAGATTTAAATGGAAGCCCAAGAGAGAAACTAGAAAGTGAGCACCTACTGACTGAGCAAACACATGCATTTACACACATAAACAGACTTAAAGGTACAGAAATATATTAAATGCGATCAAATTTGAGAGAGAGAGAGAGAGAAGTGAGATATGGGGCATAAAAATAATTGTGGGGGAAGCAAATCCGACCGTTGAGACCGGTGGGGATGTGTAATGACTGTCCATGCGAGGAGGGGACAGAGGCTCAGAGAGACGAGTCTCTCTCTCTCCTCTCTCAGAGTTAGAGAGAGAAAGGAGCACGCAGGCAGTCAGGCAGTCAGGCTGCAGACACAAGGAGATATTTTAATTCAATTTTTGTAAAATATGGATTTTATTAATTCGAATTGACATGTTAGAAAACAAAATTGGCGTGGAAATGCGTGAGATGGGAGGTGTGCGAAGAACAGAGGGCGGAGGGAGGTGGGTGCTGCTGCTTCTCGTTTTGTTTTGGAAGTTTGGCGTTTTCTTTATTCTGGAATTTAGATTTCGATGAGAGAGACAGGAGAGAGGAGAGAGGAGAGAGAGAGTCTCTGAAAGGAAAATAAATTTTAAAAGGGGGAGGGAAAGGTGGAACCCGCCACACTGGAAACAGACCTTATCATTAATAAAATTAAATGATAAGAAAGTTTACCGCCAACAAAGTGGGTATTTATTATTTCTCCTTTTTTTTCTTTCTTCGCAACAAAAATTATTTTTCGCAACAAAAATTATTTTTATTTTTTCGTGAATAAAATTAAATGATATGAAAGTTTATAATTATATTATTCATTAATAAACGTGTTCATTTACATTAATAACACATTATTTAGTCAATAAATTTAATCTCTCTTGTATTACTTTTTGTTTACTCACTCCATTTTGTTAAAAAAAGTAGATTTTATCGTTTTACAACTTCTGGTTCTAAACTTTTGGTAAGTTTTTCTTATTAGCATCTCACAATATATTAAAGGCTTTTTTTTATTAGGAAAACTAATAAAAAGAATTTGAAAACTTTGAATTTTAACGATAAGGACAAAATAAAGGGTAAAGTGAATAGTACCAAGTTTGACTTTTTAGTGTAAAAATATGGTTTTTCATTAAAGTAAACAGTACCGTGAGCTTTTCGTTAAAACTCCCCTTTTTATTAGCACCCACAATATGTTATATTAAAAAGAAAAACAAAGATTAGAAATCAACATAGCAAAATTTAGAAGCTGAGTTAACGGAAGCAATTACGGAGATAATATCACTGACATGATCCTATCCCATGATGTGCAAATCTCGGTACAACAATGGAACCTATGTCTTTTCTGGGATTAGCCACATTAGATCACAAAGATCCCACGATTCGCTCAAAGGAAAAGAAGAGGAATCATCATCATCAACCCCAATATTTATTTAATCTCCATTACCCAGTGCCACTCCTGCTACTCTATATAAAGCTCTACATTTCTATAGTTGCCATATTTTTTTTTGGATTTTTATCTTCCTCATCCACTGTTGCGAAAATCATCTCCCTCATCTACTGGTACGAAATACCCATAGTCTTCCACCTCTTTCCAAGAAAGGGATAGAGAAACATGAAGGGATAAACACATGCAAATAATCAAACAATTGTTGGCATAACTCCAATAGAAAAATTAAGAAAATTTTGAAATCACACTAGTTTCAGCTTTACACCGAATGTGCCTTTAAATGACCTTACGTATTTGCACCTAAGATTTGAAGAGTGTGGGGTGTATGTAGAAAATATGGGGTGTATGTAGAAAATATGGGGTGTATTGACACACCCCGACCCAGAATGTCCTTAAGACTTCGAATCGAGTTGGAGGGTGACGAAGCCATAAAGTGTACTGATGTGGAAAATGTGAATAAATTTAAACCTAAAAGTGCCTAAAGACAAGAGTGCGTTGTGAGCAGTAATGAACCCATTTCACACGCGACGTCAGAGCATAAGTAAAGTACAGTAGTGTGGGTAAGGATCATACTCTCAGAGGTAGCCACCTATACTGAGATTCGCCAAGAATCCTCGTCGATACAAACTTTCAGCAGCTAAAATCTAGAAGGGCGAAAAATAAAGGTGAGTGAGCCTGAAAATAAAGTTTTAATGAAAACTTTCTGAAAACGTTATAAACCCTCGCCGTAAAACCTATATAGTTTCCAGAAAATAATACTATGTATATACATATGAAAACCAATGCACAAGGCCAGTAAAAAACTAAAGTTTGCCATGTCATAACATTTCCACACTAAAAGATGTAAGCCAGGTGAAATCAATATAAAATAATATGCCAGTCATAGTCACCTAACATGACCTATACGATAGAATTATAGCTCATCAATATATGCTAGCACACGAGTCGGAACCACCTATTGTGGTATGTATGACAGGGCTGGTGTAAATATGTACGCTCAAGTACCACAATCACATGAAGGCTGTGCGAATAATCACGCGTCACCTACAAGTCGGAACCACCTATTATGGTCTGTATGACAGGGCTAGCACCAAACTTGGATCCAAGGTGAATGTGCGGTGCAAGAGGTGAACATCATGTGAATGACTGTGCCCTAGCCTCGAGAGGGAGCACTAACACAATGGTGCAGCAATGATGAGCTCTAAATGCATCTATGCATAATAATGTGCAATGCAACTAATACCATTCACATACTAACTCACCTGAAGCTTACCTGAGCCTCCATAGCATCATTTCATATAATGCATAACAATAGTAATGAAATACTAAAAACATAATTCATTCACGACATGAAATTCAAAGCATAGTTCATATAAAAACGTTTCTGGAAACCGTAAAGCATATATATATAATATACACATACTGTAAACAAGGAAGAAAACCCACTCACCTGGAGTCCGTGCTACAATTCCTTAGCACAAACATAGAGGTGTCACGAACGATCGACGTCTAGAACAATTATCAAACCACATCTCAGAATCCTTATCAATAGAACATGTAACTTACCTAAAACACACCCCCAAGGACGTTCTAGAATGATTTGTAACCCATTGACCAAAAGTCAACCGTTGGTCAAAGGTCGACGGTAGGGTCCATACCACTACGTAACTCGATCCAGAAAATTCGCTTCTCAGATTTCCGATCCATAACTTCCAAAAATACACATTATGCTTTTAGAATAACATACTAAAATCTTACCACGATCCAACGGTCGAATCTCTGCCAATTGCCAAAATTAAGTGGCGGCCGATGTTTTATTTTACGAACTTACAAATACAATTCAGGAAGATCTGTACTTCGGATTCCCTATCCGTAAGTTCCTATGGTCCTCAAATATTACGTACTATAATGTATTAAAGTTTAGTGCCGATCCAACGGTCGGATTGTCGATTACTGTTCTAATCAAGTGGCGGACCTTAATAGAACTAGGTTCAAACGATATAAATTCATCAATCAGACTTCACAAATGGAATCAGGGTATTCAAATTTATCCTAGGAAGGTCAGGGGACGTCTCGGCCCATGTACCACCGCACGTGCCGGCGCAGGTGGCGGTTGGCTATCTCGACTCGCCGGAAAAATCAACTATTTCTAAAAATTACCAAATTTTATAGAAATGAAGATCTCAATGAGTAGAACAAGTTTTATACCTGTGGCCAAGTCCAATTTGGCTAGGAAAAGCTTCAAATTCCCTCGACCCGCCAGAAACCCTAGAAAATGTGAGCTTCGATTCTCCTTCCTCGATGTTCCGCCGCCCTACAACTGATTGAGATTTGTTCCAGGGCTCAAGGTAAGTCTAATGGTGGTGGAGATCGACAGAATTTCATCCAAAAATGGCGGATCGCCGTCAATGATATCGTCGGCGTCGTGCTTCTTCTTTCACGAAATTGAACACAAAAGCCCTCAAATTTGAGCTAAGATGGTAGATAGGGGGTTGTGGAATAGGTTTCAGGTGATGGATGGGTGAAAATCGCTTGAAAAATGGCTAAGAACCACCAGAATCCAACTAGGTCGAATAGATTGGGTGTTTGGGAGTACGGGTCAGTGGGATCCCGTGCCTCCCCCTTCTCTCATTTCCCCTCCTTTCTTTTCTTTATGATTGGTCCTCTCACTCCCTCCTTGCCCGAACCATTCCTTCATCTCTCATTTTCTCTCCTCTCATTTTTATCTTCACCGTTCATTCCTCTAATTTCCTTCAATCTTGGCCACACACGTGGTTTTCCAGATTTAGTTTCAAAAATCTAGAGCCTTCCAAAAAATAATTAATTGACCATTTTATCATTGACTTCATTCATTAATAACTCATTCGTTATAACTCCAAATTGCGTTCTGTTTGCGCCTACACGTCTGTAGCGACAAGAATTACTAGGATACGTTAACAAAACGAACCTTACGTGACATGACAAGATGGTCAACAAAAGTCAACGTCTTCACCTAGAAAGGCATTGCCGTAAATTCACATTTAAAAAAATATAAACACTATAATTTTTGGGGACACCCTTAAGAAAATTTCATCCCCGAAATTTAAAATAACTTGTTAAATGTAAAATCCTCAAAAATAAGGATAAAATATGTATATGAATACTTATACAAGGAGAAATCGAGTTAGAGCAGTTGCATAAAAAAGAATGTCATTCTGTCGTGATCGGATTGCAATTATTCCTCTTTCATGCCTCCAAGCTCATACTTTCCTTCTCCATTAGCACAATATTAAAATTTAATACTTCTATAAAAACATAGGATAAAAAATAGACGTATAAAGCATAATGTCCAAATACGTATACATAATACCGTAGAAATAGTTGTACTGAAATCAAAACTGAGCATAGAAAAATTATACCTACGCACTTGTAGCGTATCGTACTCTGAAGGTATGTATGTAGTATCTTTGGATTGAGCCCAAATAATAAATAACTAAACGTATAAATAACTAAAATACTAACGTAAACGGATCTAAATGTCCACTTACTCAACGAGTTCAACAAATAAGTTATCAATATTACGGTCTGTAGCCCGCAATACCAACAACTCATTGTTGTCCCGATAAGTAAGTAACAAAATCTTGAGGGTGCAATATTACCATCATGCCCCCCCCATTGAGAAATATAAAACTTTCTATATTGTAATCTCAAACATTCAGATACCTATTCACAATACTCACTTGCCAATTATGCATTGTGCATAAAGTCTCCATACAATGTCATAAGTGTCATACCCAAAAAATCAAAAGTGTAACCACAGTTACACACAACCCTAATAAAATAAATGTTTGCTACAAACTTACCAAGTATGCAGAACGAATAAAACGCAACACGTACACGAAGGTTTGTGTAGTTTGTTGAGACTAACCACCTGTCTAAGAATAAAGTGCAATACCGGGTAACAACTTTGTACTCATAACCTTCAAGAATACTTCCCAATGCTTGGAAGTGAACCACACATCATAAGATACAAAAGTGACAAATGTACCATGTAGTTTATAACGCCTTAGCGAGCATCTTCATATTAAATTCCTCTCGAATTTAGCGAAAAAATAAGTCAAGAGGCTAAAAGAACATTCAGGAGTTTGAGAGTTAAAACAACTCTAACAAGTCTCGAATATAAAGTAATTGAAATTAATGTATGATATCTCGCTACAACGATAGCTTCAGGAATATTCAATCACCAACGGTAAAGATTCGTTTAGTAGAGTATTTGTTAGGTGATTGAAGAATTACTGATCACAACTACATTTCAATATCCGAGCAATTCCTTTAGACATTTTCTCTGTTTCAATAATAATACAAAGTGTAGTAAGGTAGACACGAACCCAAGATTGGCTAGAATACCTTCCAGCACAAAGTGGTGAATATGGAATCCCCATCAGAATAGACACTGGTCTAAACGCCCCGAGAAATCTGATAATTTCAAGAATAAGGAATTTTCCAAGTGGTCTAAAATGTAGTCCTTCTGGACCAATGGAAAGTGGCTAACTTATCGCGTCGGTCGATGGTCACTGAAACATCATCATAACTCCACATGTACAAGATACCTCGTAACGAAAGCTTATGGTGATATTTCCCATCCTTATACAAGTACATGAAATGATTATAACCATCCAAACAACTTATTGATATCTCATGAGTAATGTCAAAACAATACTTTTGAATTTCAATTGAGGTGGGATAGGATAAGCTAAAGGTGCTCAATAACTATGTTTGCACCACCGGGGTAATACACGATAGTGTAATTGCAGGTGTTGATTTGGTTCTTCCAACATCGTTATCAGAAATTTTAGCTTATCTCAAATGAAGATGTATCTGAGAAATCTAAGGTTGGTAAAGGTTTTAGACACGTTTCTCACTGAGAAGTGTGATCCAATATTTCAAATGAAGATAACAACAATTGACTCTAAGTCATGAATAGGATGGTTCAATTCGAATGGTTTTAACTGTTGGGAAATATAAATGATACTTCATCATGCTGCATCTGCAGAGTCAAAACATCCAAGGAACACGTCATCATGGATTTCCAAAATGATCAATGTCACCGAAAGGTGTAACACATGGTAGATTAAGACAACAATTATGTTGTCAGAACTTTATTCATACTAACATCATAACTAAATTAACTTTCCTCGGTTGTGAGTGAGTAAAAACACTATAGCCGAAAATCTCTAACCAATTGTCGATAAAATCAACAAGACTAAACATATCTCGAATAAGAGTATCAATTTAATCAAAGCTTACAGTCGAGGAATCTGGTATAAAGCTGACTAACAGAGCTCATAGAATTTGGTCTCACCGCCGAGGTAGATAAGAATGTAGTCAATAAGACCACTATGAATTCGTCAGACCATGGAGGCAAACTCAGGTTACAAAGGTTGGTCGGTTAAAGCATCAACTCGAAGTAAGGTTTAAATGGTTTTTAATCATCACCCGATCAAGTTGCTAAAGTCTAGGTACAACCCTAGGGTTCAATCTTTCGCTTTCGCAAATAGGTTTACATTCCCTAGATAAAGTGTTTGGTTGGGTAATTCCCTAATCGGTAAGCTTTAGTGACTAAGTTCTCTCAATGAAGTAAAACTTGTTCAAAAAGTCATAAGTAAAACTGATATAGAAGTTGTTCGATAAGAAATAAGGAGAATAAATGTGGTGTTAACAAGGTGAATCACTGGTGTATTCCACTTCTCGCATTCGGTGGCATCCCAAGTAGAATTCTGAGAAATGATGCCAAAGGTATACCTCCTCGAACCGTGCTAAACTACTAACCAACTCTACGACATGAACTAGAAGGTCTTCACATTTTTCTCGACACTCCAAACATTCTAACAGTGAGATGTCATTTCGTATTTCGATCCTACTGTCTACCTATGAAAGTGATCGAGAAGTGGCTAGTCGAATAGGTTTTGATTTCCTAAATAGGTAATATGGTTAACATAACCGTGAGTTTACTGTCTTAATACAAGGTCTACTCCTAAGTTTCCACAATTTAGTTTTTTCAGCTCAAGTAGTTACTGTTAATCAGTCTACCAGTCGCACCGCTAATTGACGCATATACAATATTTTGATATTGTTCGCTACCCTGAAACTGTAAACCGGCATCTTGGCATAAGGGTATCACTCCTAGATACTAGCCTGTATCCAGTATCAAAAGTTATACCACCAGAATACTGGTTGACAGTTCCTGGATATCGGACAATATCGTCAATTAATAGCATCACCATAGGCTGATTACAGGCTAGAGCCTACTCGGATAATTGGTTTTGGACGATTGGAAAGGAATTGGCCCAGTGAGGTGGTTTCATTAATTCTAAAGAAAATACTTACTACTTCAGGGATTTCTACTAACTGTAGGTATAACAATTCGTATACCGGTGCCTATGCGTGTCGAAATGACTAGTACGTGAAGGAAATATTTGAGAAAACTAGTTCATTTGAGCAACATCATCAACATGCAATTAACAATTAAAGGCGGAATCATGCTTGTATGCACTCAAAAACAAAACTTTACCCATGAAATTCAAAGCCT
>JADOBS010302653.1:0-14823 GCA_015708375.1 Cydonia oblonga | reverse complement strand
GCGATAAAAGATTCTTAATTGTTTATTCAATTTCAACAGGAAGAGGAAGAAAACATAACCTTTTGTAAAATGTACACGACTACGAGAATCCGACATTTTTCTCATTTGATTTACGCCGACTCCGACGCACAGTGCTGACCACAAAAAATTTAAATATTATTCCCACAATTAATTACCCTTAATTAATATTTAAACCTGAAAAAAATGATTAAAGAGTCTGGTGCTTCCTGATGGAGTCATTCTTACGAAAAAGTCAAATTATCCACAACTTATTATTTATTTATTTATCTGCTTCCAGAATCTCAATATATCTAAATATTTTAGCTTTTATATAAATTTATATTTATATATATATATATAATTCTATTTATATATGCTTCCAGCTTCCTTCCTCCTCAAATCTCTCTCCGTCTCTCTTTCTCTCTTGGTATTTTGGTGCAGAGATCAAACTTGAATAATATCTCACAGAAAGAGAAACCAACTCAAATAATTCACAAATTCAATATTTTCTGAATATTTGTAATTTTTCTATCAGAAATTTGAAATTTAAGATCAATCAAAGAGCTTAGCTTTGGCACCTGATCGAGTCGAATCGAGCCGATTTGAGTCGAGTCGAGTCGAATCCGTCTTCAATGGACTCCGAGTTCTGGACCTCCCGCCTCGCCGCCGCCAAACGCCAGTACACCATGCAGCACCACCACCAGAGCTCCCACTTCGGTCCGTACGCCCCTCTTCCTCCTCTGTTCTTGTCTTTCACTTCTGATCTCTATTTACTTTTTTCATTCTTTTGTTAATTCTGTGGAAAAATTTAAAAATTATAGATCAGTTAAGCATCGATGATTTCGAGGTTGAAGACGAGGTCCGACCCGACTTCCCGTGCCCGTATTGCTACGAGGACTTCGACATCGCGTCCTTGTGTTCCCACCTCGAAGACGAGCACTCCTGCGAATCTAAAGTCACCGTACGTTCTTACTTCCTGTCTTTTTTTGGTTCGATTTAGTTTTTGTCGCATAAAGTTTTATGATTTGGTTCCTCTGGAGGACAAAGCTATGATCTTTGTCTTTTGTGTCGGCCAAATGTTATTACCCAATTTGGAAATCTGTGATTGACTTTTCGATTCATCAAAGGTGGCATGTAACTACATAACTGCTAAAATATCGTACCGTTTTCCTCTTAGGGAAATAAAGAAGAAAGAGAGGGCTATGAATTCACCGAATTATCGTTCTTTGTTACCTGAAATGTTTGAAAGGATTCATACCATGGTGAAATGAATTGAATTTTGTTTTTGTTTTCGGTTAATTGCATGAGTAAATACAACCAAAAACTTCCGAAATCAGCTAAACCGGGTGCATCTTGTATGCAAGCATATGATTCATGTTTTAGCTGAGGAACGTGTGACATAAATGATTTTCGCACTCTCTTTTTGTCACTCTGCACCGCTATCCTTTTTTTCCTTCGCTTTGCATTGATAAATCGAAGGAGAATCGTGGGATATAAATAAAGGGAGGAGTGCCGAATGAGGAAACAGCGGTGGTGGAAATCCCGTGATGAAATATTTGAAAGACCCTTCCATAGACTGAAATTTGTGTGATGTGTTTTGTATAAGAGGGCTAAAGTAGTTGATTGTTGCTTGCTTTTCTTCATACGACTGAAACAAATGCATTTTCGGGGTTTGTAAAACGCGTAGGGAAATAGGAAATTCATTCTAACTCTTGTTGATGCTCGAGCAATCTCAAATATTTTGCGGTAAGTAAAGCATGGATTGTCTTTGTGATACAAGTTGCAAAATTTATCAACCGGACTGTATTGCATACTTGTAACTTTCGCCCCTTATTTCTTAACGCTGAAATTGATGGCAGATGAGACTAACTGGTTTTGTGGTTTTCATCTATATTTTATTTATTTTTACTTCAGTCGATATTTCATGCAAGAAAGACGTGCTGTTTTTACTTTCTCCTTTTGCAGATTTGTCCCATTTGCTCCGTTAAAGTTTCACGGGATATGTTAAGTCATATCACACTGCAGCATGGACACTTGTTCAAGATATCCTTTAAACTGGAAAATTTAGTAAATTGGAATTCTTGATAAAATATCTATGTACAAAAGCTTGATTGCCCTTTTAGTTTCCTTGACTGAATACCACTTGCAGAGACGTCGCAGATTGCGTAGAGTTGCTATTCCTAACAGTCAGGCACTGTCTCTCCTTGGCCGGGATCTTCGTGAGGCTCATCTCCAGGTGCTTCTAGGGAGCGGTGGATATCGATCAGAAAATGCTAATGTGTCCAATGCAGCAGCAACCGATCCATTCTTGTCATCACTTATTTTGAATTTCCCTGCTTCAGGAGTAGATGAAATTTCAAAATCTGTGGTAACCACTACTGAGGATGCTTCTGCAAAGAATGCGGTGCCATCACATATTTGGAAATCAAGGTACTGTTTCATGTTTATCACAAACTGGTTTTAATTGACATCATCTTTCAATAGCCATTTAATTGTTCGAATATGACGCATGACATGGTTCTCGTCGTCACACTACTGTTTGAATGCTGATTATCACCTAGTTGCTACCTTCCAATGGATAGTGCAAGTTTGTTATTTCACGTACATGGTTATTTCTTTCTTCCTAAAACTCGTTCTGCATGTTATGAGTGCATCAAAATTATTGGTAGATAAAATCACCAACCTTGGTTGTACAGTATTGCCAACTTTTGTTTGGGTGGGTGGGGTGTTCAAGCCTCTTCAAGGTGTAAGTATTAGTGACAAAGGTGGTGCCAAGTCGACGCCTTGGTTTGAGTTTTGTGTTAATACAGGGATTCTCCTTCTGATGCAAGCAAATATTCTACTTGAAACGAATCTAAACTGTGGGGAGGGGGTTGAACTTGGGTGCATATGGGGTAGCACATTTGCTCTAGACAATGCGACTACGCCACGTTGCTGGGGTTCATGATTAGTGTAACCAAATCACTCAATTTATGTGCATTTCTGAGTTCACCTAAAGGTGTAAACAATGATAATGAATCAGGGGTTAATGTAATCAGAACTGTTGATGGTGAAGAGGATTATCCGATGATGCCCATCTTTCCGGATTATTGCATGTGCAAGAGCCTATAATGCTGTTCTTTGAATCTGAAATATGTCTCTCTTTCTCTCTTTCTCTGTCTCTCTCTGTCTCTCTCTTTTGCAGTTTTGATCCTTCCTTGAGTTACGAAGAGCGGGAGAAAAGGATTCGACAAGCTACTGGAAGAGCTGGTTTCGTGCAAGATCTGTTCCTCTCAACACTGTTAGGTGACTGATTGGAGACAGTAAGTTGTATCTACGATAATAAAAATGATCAGTTATTCAAAATCTTGTTAGGGGGCACTTATCGGGCGGGTTTCTAATGGTTTGACCTTCTTAAACAACCGAATATGTGCCTCAAATGAGATTGGCTATGAGTTCTTGATCAGAATAACCTATCTTTATCTTTAGCACCTTTTCCTCGAGAATGTAATGCGTTCTGAAGTAGCGTTCGTTGTTTTAGTCAATGGAGAAGATTAATTTATGATAGTTTACAGCTTTGTAAATATAAACGGGTGAATGTGAAGTTTTCAGCAGATAAATTCAATCCTGATGAACAATGAAGCTTTTCAATTCATTCTGTTGTTGAATCTAATATCATTGTTCCCGATATGTTCTTTTGGCCGGAAAATTTGTGAACAAAGCTACTACATAAGCGATGAAACAACGGTAGATGTGGATTATTAACCGGTTGATTTTTATTGGTCAGATAGGTGACGTGGTCAATGAGATTATTGGCTGGGGTAGAGAAATGGATATAACACAAAAGGATGATGACTTTGGAGAAGCATGCAAAATCCGATTAAAAATCATGAGTTATGTCACACAATTCTTTATGAAAAAGTATTTAGAATTCACAAGACTTTTCTGTCGACATTTTGGAAAATATTATAAATCATTTGGGAACAACCTTACCATTCATATACGATCTCACGTTTGGGTTTAGGGTTTTTGCTTCAGTTGCTGTGGGCAGGGAAATCCATGCCCACATGATCAGATTCGGATGTTCCGAAGACCCGAATCTTCGGAACCATCTCGTCAATTTGTACTCGAAAAGTCGGTTTTTTGGGCACGCCCGGAAACTGGTCGATGAAAGTCCTGAACGAGATTTGGTTTCCATTTCCGAATGTTGTTAAGGCGTGCTCTCTATTACTAGAGATTTGGGACTCGGAAAGCAGGTTCACGCGGTTGCGCTGCTTATACGGGGTTTGAGTCTGATGAGTTTGTTGCAAATACTTCGGTTGTAATGTATGCCAAGTGCGGGGAGTTTGGGGATTCTAGGAGGCTGTTTGATGCCATTCCAGAACGGAATTTTGTTTCGTGGAATGCATTGTTTTCTTTCTTGTTATGTGCAGAGTGATTTTCATGGAGAAGCAAAGGATTTGTTTCAGGAAATGGTTCTGAGCGGAGTAAGACGTAACGAGTAGAGTCTATCTAGTATAATAAACGCATGCACTGGGCTCGGGGATGGCAGTCGCGGAAGGAAAATTCATGGATGTATCATGTATGGTACAAATCCAACTCGTTCTCAGCAAATGCACTTGTTGACATGTATGCAAAAGTCAAAAGTCTTGAAGATGCAGCAACAGTTTTTGAGAAAATCGCACAGCCTGATATTGTTTCCTGGAATGCTGTTATTGCTGGCTGTGTTCTTCACGAGTACCATGATCGAGCTCTAAAATTTTTTAGGCAAATGAAAGGGTCAGGAATCCATCCAAATATGTTCACATTGTCGAGCGCACTTGAAGCCTGTGCCGGACTGGGGTCCAAGAAATGGGGTAGGCAGTTGCACTCTTTCTTGATAAAGATGGATACGGAATCAGATTCGTCAATGTTGGACTGATAGATATGTATTGCAAGTGTGAGATGATGAGCAATGCAAGGGTTCTTTTTGACATGGTGCCGAAGAAGGACATGATTGCATGGAATCAAATTTGTCTGCATACTAGCAAGGGAAACAGATCCACGTTCACATTCTCAAGTTTGGATTCATATCCGATGCTGTTGCAGGGAACTCTCTTGTTAACATGTATTCAAAATGTGGAAGCATAGAAGATGCAGGTCGTGCTTTCACTGAGGTACCTGAGAGAGAAATAGTTTCATGGTCTGCAATAATTGGAGGACTCGCTCAACACGGGCATGGAAGAGAGGCCCTGAACTTATTCACTCAGATGCTCGAGGATGGTGTTTCCCCCAATCACATTACTTTAGTAAGTGTCCTCTGCGCCTGCAATCACACAGGTTTGGTAATGGAAGCCAAAAAGTATTTCGAGTCCATGACAGAGTTGTTTGGAGTTGTGCCGAGGCAAGAGCATTATGCTTGCATGATTGATCTCGTTGGCAGAGCAGGGAAGATAAATGAGGCAACGGATCTTGTCAACACAATGCCATTTCAAGCGAACGCATCTGTTTGGGGGGCACTTCTTGGTGCTGCGAGAATCCATAAAAATGTTGAGCTTGGCCAGCGCGCTGCTGAAATGCTCTTAGTTCTTGAGCCCGAGCAATCTGGTACTCACCTACTTCTTGCAAACATTTACTTATCAGCCGGCATGTGGGGTAATGTGGCGAAAATGAGATAACTTATGAAAGATGGCCAGGTAAAGAGGGAACTTGGGATGAGTTGGATTGAGGTCAGAGACCAGGTAGTAGGTACACACATTTATAGTAGGAGAGAAGCAATTCAAGAAGTGAGGAAGTTTATGCGAAAATTGATGAACTTTTCGACCTAATGTACAAAGCCGGCTGTGTTCCAATGGTGGAGATGGACCTCCATGACGTGGAACAAGGCGAAAAGCAGCGGCTTCTGCGCTACCACAGCGGAAGCTTGCAGTGGCTTTCGCGTTGATTGCCACTCCGCCGGGGGCTCCCTTCAGGGTGAAGAAGAATCTAAGAGTGTGTAGACTGCCATACAGCACTAAAGTTCATCTGTTTTCGACGGAGATTATTGTGAGGGACGTCAACAGATTCCATCATTTCAAAGATGGTTCATGCTCTTGTGGGGATTATTGGTGATTTTTGTGGAATTATGTTACAATTTTGTGTGCCTATTAAAGTGTAATTTTTAATAAAGTAATTGATATTATTTTTTTATTTGAAAAAAGGAGTTTATTCTTAAAAACCTTAAAACAGGGACGCCACTATGTCAGTATCACAAATCAGTTGTCGGTAAATTTCTCTCGTATGGTAGCCATGATGGAGGAAAAATGGTTGTTTAATTCTCACAAAAGAATTCACATTGGCAAATCAGTTTGGATTTGAACCATACGGAATCAAGTTCCAAATCAATTTTAAGAATGGACAATGTACAAGGCATAACATTTACAACAAAAGTATGTGTTTCTTCCCTGTTTTGGTTTCTTACAACATCATAGAATCCTCTGACATTATTGTCAATAACGAATACTTCACTTTCACTGAGATTCGGCCACCCTCTACACAGAGCTTGGCTCCGGTGACCACCCAATATCCTGGCGAGTCCTCGGGACCTCTGAACATTTCCTTGGTATCTACAAACGTTGCCATTTTCGGTGCCTTGCTTGGTAAAGGTGGCCCTCTGGGGTAAACTGCTGAATTCAAATCCACCTTTTTTGGCGTCACAGGCGGATTCAATGCAGTACTGAACCTTGTGCTGATCAAGGTCGAGATGAATCCTGACTTTCGAGAAGAGCTTGAGGGTCCTTCCCACTCTGATCTACGGAGTTTTGCAGATGCCACTGTTGAAAATCCAAGCCTCAGGAACAAAACTTTCCTCATTCCGACAGACTTGGCTTCAAACCAGGCCTTCGTCACAATTGAAGCAGAATCATCAATGCAGGCCCCATTGTACTGTACTGGGGCAGTGCATACATGTGAAAATATGCTCCACTTGACAGGTTCAAAGTAGCCTCGCTCCTCTGGCTCGTCAATGGGATCATAACTGTGATCGTCTGAGAGTTGGAGAGTATTGGGAAGAGTAGAAAGGTGCTGGAGATGGATTGCCAGATGGTCACTTTTCTTACCTTCAAGATACAAACGCATTCCTGTCACCGGTCGATTTCCAGTATCAACCTGAAAATTGTAAAATTAGAAACCACAATCCAAAGGCGATAGCTTGAGTAATAGGATCAATGAAAATGTGAACAATTTTCCAGCACATTTCAACTCCCTTCATGTTTTACGAATCGAGGTAAAGAATAGTGCATCTTTCAACTAATCGACACAACAATTTTCCAGTTTTAAGGAATTTCTTAAAGAGTTCATCGCTTGATAAAACATACAAAATTGAAAGTCTTCAAAGAACAAGGAATTCCCAACATGCTATCAGCAGCTACTGTGCCAATATTTTACATCACAAGATATTTACCTTCATAGTGTTAACGTATAGCTTTGGGCCCATAAAGGTGAACTGAAGCGATGGGGATACTCGTTTTCTGTGCCTGACACCGAGAGGCAGATCGCCATACACTGGAGCCCATTGACGTGGTAACTGAAATTCCAAAAATTGATGGAGTTCCTCTATTGGCGGTTTGTCTGCAAGGTTTACCACAGAAACATGAGTGTTCTCAAACTTTTTATGGGAAAATAATTTAGCTACTGGGATACGTACATCTAAGGTAGAGATTCACTGCATGACTTAGAAATCCAATTCCTTGGACGCCACCCAACAGAGAGGTTATGGACACGAAGGACATCGATATGACATTAGGTGACTCTGATACGGTTGAAAGCCACTTGTTATGACTTTGACTAATATCAACACCTCCCCTTCGAACACAAACAGTAACTGTACCCTGCATTAATTGAAAAATGTAGATATCTTCATCCATCCAATGCAGGTTGATTGTTTCACATTCAATGAATTTGTGAAACAAGTGTTAAAATGGACACCAAAGGCTTACATCATTCCTTTGTGTGATGATAGGTACCCTTATTGAGGGTGCATACGTTCTACGAACATCCCAGTGCATAGAATCGTCATCCTGAAACAACGAACATAAACGTTAAAATTAAAATAAGTCGCTTCATCAATGTCCACAACTTCCACTTTCATAATTTCGTATCAAGATGAAACAGAAGCGCATAAGATTCTAAGAAAAAGAGGCAAGGTTATACAATTCAAAATTCTGCTTACCTTTGTTTTTCCTGATAAATCATTGGACTCCGATCCAGTTCCATCCTCAGAAAACCTCTCGTCGGCTAATTGCTTTAACAATTCCTGCACTTCTGTGGGATGAAGATTTGAATTTTGTAACTGCTTTATGTGAACTACATCCTTTCCACCCATCCTCACCCCCACAACAATATGAGTACCATATTTTTCAATGAACCTGGAATTCAAATTCTTAAACATCAGCGCACGGTGGCACAGAGAACTGTTGTACAAACCTTAGCTGGAAAATCTACATAAATAACCGTCCAGCAAGGGGAACGATATACATTCTGCTTTTACACCTCTATGTTATCGTAATTTGTATATAGTTTCAAGTGCCTAACTCAACAAAACTTTTATGTGCATTCAACAATGGAAGAATATGTGAAGAGCATTAACAATGACACACAAAAATTCAGCAGAAGCCATCATTAAAGGTATTGGAGAATTGAGCAATCCGATAAAGAAATGAAATCTTACGCAGCAAGGGCAGCAGGGTCCCATGTAGAAGGCACTTCTTGTCTCACATGCTCGGATAGCTTTACATGGGATCTCGCTAGCTCAACGTTATACAGAGTTATCAACCAGCCATCAAAAGCAAGAGCTTTTACGGGAGCTGCATCATTCTGCCAGCAGCCAGTGAATCCAAACATAGCATTAAACACACCAGACGGAATTTTGCCCGATAGAGACAGTTCCTTGTTGTATTGCTCTGACATCTGGGAATACAAACAATGCAGAGATTGTTAGCAGAAAACAAAGCCTTTGGCTGTCTCGTTTTGTGCCTCCCATACCTCTTATTCTGCTTCTGGTTTCGTGTTGAATGAAATTCTACCGTTGCTACTATAAAAATTTCAAATTTCAAATTTAAAAATTAAAAAATCGATCTTCTCCAATTCTTCAACACCAACCAGTCACAAAACCAACCACAATCAAAACCCAGAAACCACTTGGCGCCAAAAACACGAAAAGCAGACGAATTTCCCTTCCCAAGAAAAGAAAAAACAGTACCTGATTAAACGAAACGACGTCGGAGCGCAACCTGGTGCGTTCGCCCTTATCGCACCTGATGGAGGTGGAGACGTCGGGCACGACGGGCCCGCCAGGGACGACGAGGTCGCGGGTCCGGGTCGGGTCAAGATCGACGAGCATGGGCTTGCACGCGGTGAGCCAGATGTCTTTGCAGAGATCGTACCCGGACCCGATCACCGCGACGGCCTTCTGGGCGGCGGATTGGGGGTCGGAGCGAGGCGCATTGAGAGCCATCGATTTGGGAGCAAACCCAATCGGACGGCGAATAAGTGGGCGGATACAGGGATCGAGGTTTGGGGAGTGTTGAAGGTTTCTGATAGATTGAGGCAACGACCCATTGGAGTCTCTGATTTTGAGGTTTCAACGATGTGAGAGAAATAGACCGAGACAAAGTTGATTTCTTTGTTTAATTTAATTAAAAAATTAAACCAAATTAACAACTAATTAATCAAAAAAGTTTGAATATTTGCATTGATTGCTGAAAGCGACTCTCCGCCTTTGGATGGGTTTTCCGACGAGCCCTGGAATTTGAATTGGGAGGACTCCGCCGGACAGACGCAAGTGGGAACGTCGAGACTTGGAAGGCGGCTGGGGTTGGCGGCTTCTTCCTCTTCATTTCGCGTCGCGCAACGCGTCGACGTCTCTGCTTTCGTGCGTTGTTGTTTTACCTTTTTGTCCTTGGGTATTCCCTACGGCGTTGACCAGGAAAAATGAGTTGCTCGTATACTGAACTGGGCTGGACTTTTAAGTACTGAACCCACTGTTGATTACTGATCCTTTCTACTGGGTTTCCATTTTTACATGACAATTCATATAACTATCGAATTCGGGATTTCGAGTGTAAGAGTGA
Organism: Cydonia oblonga; assembly: GCA_015708375.1. Lineage (NCBI taxonomy): Eukaryota > Viridiplantae > Streptophyta > Magnoliopsida > Rosales > Rosaceae > Cydonia > Cydonia oblonga. The sequence goes on along the minus strand of JADOBS010302653.1, from coordinate 4,756 downwards.
ATACGTAATTACAAAATTTTCACATTTTGCTGATTAATTTATATTCGATGCTACAATTTAGGGTTATCTCTGAGATATTGGGGGCTTTGTGCAAAATTTATAAAATGGCCCCTCCTCAAGACAGTTTGTCAAAAATGGCAGGGCAATTTATGGATGTTATAAAGCAATAACTTAAATCAAAACAAACTTTATGACTTGTTGATTGTAAATTTACAAACATTAGATAATAAGTAAAAAGCACTACAGACATAACATTGGCTAAATAACCAAACAAAAATATATAGCATTATTATAAAATAAAATTAGAAAGAAAGAAAAAAAAACAATCGTTTTTTACGATAACGATATTAACACTCCAAATTTTACGTTATGCATTCTAGTATTTTAAGGTACCAATAGACGTAACTTTTTAAATGTATGACATTATTATATATAAATCTTCGATGGCAGAATCATTTGAAGCCATTTTAAATTTGAAATTCAGTGGGATTGCACCTTTCACTCCATTCAAAGCCGCCTCGGTATAACTATTATACTTGTCTTCCCTTCCTTTTTCCCTTGAGATAAAGATTAAAAAATAAGTATCAATTAGGGTGACACTTTCATATGGTTGTTAATTACCAATTTACTATTGCCATTTGCCAACTACACACTACTAAAGAAATGGTCAAAGTTTCCAAAAGAAAAAAGAACCGGTCAAAGTCAATGGTTTCCCTTATTTTCTTGAGGAATCAATGTATGGTCTTTATGTGTCGTGCTATTTAGAGTAAATGGCAGCGGCAACATATAGGCCACAACTTTTTACCTGCTTTCCCATTCCCACTTTTGACAAATGTTAAAAGATACTCTCTTATAAGAGATATTTTTATGAAATCTTTTCACGCATGTTTTTAACACAATATTTTATAATGTTGATAGTACAAAGTTTATAGAAAGTCTTATTTTGAGAGTCTTCTTAGTGCATCTCCAATAAAGATGTCAAAAGATAAATGTCAAATGCTAATTTGATGGCTAACGTGGCAAAGTCATATTTTTTTCTCCAACCGATAAGTTTTTTTTGTTGTAAATGATATTTGTTAACCAATTTTAAAAACTCATATGTCAATTCACATAAGATTGACATATCGGTTGAAGCTTGCTTTTGCTTTCAAATTTGATTACATGGCTTTTCACTTAGGATTTGACATCTTATTTTGAGATGGTCTTAGTGTTTAACACAATATTTTGTTAAGATTGCAACTTTGCTCGCCCCATCATTTTTTATTCTCGGTTTATGAAATCCTTGTTTATTTCATTAAACAAGATTTGGCTAAGAATTGCCCAATTTTAATTCCAGGGTTTCTCTGAATTTAAAAGTCTCACTTGGTAGGTTTCTCTGAATTTAAAAGGCTCAATCCAATTAAGTCTGTAGCATCTACTAATTTCGCCATATCCCTTCTTAAAGTAGGGTGATGCTCGTCCTGATTGATTGTCGTTAGATTACTTTGATTTAGTTAGTTTAAAATATGAATCTCAAAATTCAAACCAATATAACGACAATCAAATAGAAAGTGATCATCACTCTCACTATCGCTGTAGAGGGTGAACAAAAATGCTAACTCGTCATTAACTCGTTGATTATAACTAATCCCACCATTATCTCACACCATTTGTTGTTAAACATGTTTTGAATGAGGTTAGCATTTGACCAGGCAAAGAAAATCAAGGGGTGAAGAAACTAGAAGGTCCAAACTACGCTAGGCTCCAAAGGCACATAATTCACACATTGAAAAATCCATGGAGCCATTTAGTCAATACGCCCACACACTATACTTACTCGCTTTCACGCCCACATTTCACACTTGACAACCCCTTTCCACTTAAATTATTTGTCTGCTTTTTTGTGTGACATTCATCTCTTTGCCCTCAAAACCAAAAACCAACCTCCTCTAGCCACCACCACCATCACATGTCATCATCCACTTAAACCAATAACGAGCGGAATTGTGACATCGTTATGTGATTATCAGATTATTTTAATCTTCACGTTAAATACGCATATGCGACGAGTTTATGTGTATATTATTAGAAAATTAATGGTTATACTGTTATTGATTCAAAAGTAATTACAGTGCTCAAGCAATACAGTTTGAAAAAACAAGTGGTTATTTAACGCGACTGCAGTAAATATCACAATAAATTTAAAACGCAAAGCTAACGTGATATTGAGAGATTCACACATGCACAACAGATGTATCAAAACAAGTAATTTAGCTACCAAATTACACATGCCCGTGCCACCAACATAGTGGCCAAAAATCGGCATAAGACGAAGTATTTATGTTGAATGTACACATATAAAGAACACTCATAGTAAGTTCGCTTATTATACACATAGTTATGTATTTTTCAAAAATATTTTCATTTTTCATGTATGTTTTAGTAATTTGATAAGTTGCACAATTTTCCAAAATTCCAACATACGATATAAGTATCACACATACTTACACACTTTTCACTTTTAATACATGCTATTTAGGCATATTATTCAATAATACACATAAAGTTGAAATATTCCATATGTTTTTTTAACATATTTTTTAAAAACAAAAATAAATAAAGATTTAAAATAAATAAATATTTTTAAAAAATGCACAATAACTGAATTTTTAAAAATATCTTTTTAACAAAGTTGCTGAATAATACATGTACTGTTTTTCATATTTCACTAGATTCAGATTACGAATATGTTGTCCTGAGGATCAAGATGCATAGCCCCTAGCTTCAATTTGACTGCTTCCTATAAAAAAACTTTCGTAGCATTAAACAATTCAATGATCAAATAATTTGAATTATTTTTTTATTATGATCTCGTAGATCTATGTCTTTAAATGTTCATAATATTTAATATGAAACAAAAAATAATTTCGGTAGCATGCAGGTATAAGTAGAGGAAAGGGATCCCTTTCTCTTAATCTACCAAATCAGTAAATTTGTGACGTTCAATTTATTTATTTTATTTTTTTGACAAATCGGCATGGGAAGGGGGATTACAAACAAGTTAAGTTTATTGGGACTCGAAACCGGGTGAGGGGGCGAATTCCCACAACACTAGTGTCATTGCAGGTAGGCCTCATCATCTTGTGACGTTGAAAATTAATTTAACAACTATAAACAAAAGCCAATTTTAAAAATTATAATAACTTTAATCGTTAAATTAAATTTCAACGGTACAAATCTTCTGATTTTATGAATTAAGAGCAAAGGATATCCCTTTCCATAAGTGGAATCCTTCCCTATCAACTCACTTTGTGTCACGGTCATCAAACAAAAATTAATGACATATTAACGTGCTTAATTCGCCTGCCAATAGCTGGAGATGACAATTAAATAAAGTAGGTGCAATTTGTCAACAAATAAAAGACGCCACGTATTAGACAATGTGTTTCACAAATCATGATGTTTAATCACCTTCATTTAAACGCTTTAAGATATGCTTTATCTTTCTTAATAATAAATCGGATATATTAAGGAGATTTTTAAAAGTGGGATTCTCTATGGAATTCCTAACACCTTATATTATTTGAACAATATTTTTTAATATTAGTATAAAAATTAACGTTAAAATATAAGATGACAGATAGCTCGAATCCCACTATGAAAGGGGCAACGAAGAAAATCCAAGCAATAAAGCTTGATAAACTTGGTGGGGTCCCCATCTCCGGCAGCAAAGGATATTATTGGCGGCCTAGATTATGAGGTGTACATTATGCAGTGGTTTGGTTGAGTATATCTTCTGGTGGTTGTTCACTAGGAAACATAAAATCTAAGTTTTATGTCAACTTTTAGGATTGTGTTTTTTTTTTTCTTTTTCTTTTGTTGGCGGTGGAGGATAAGGTGGTTGATTCTTTCTTGTTTCCTAAGTCCAACCATACACTAAAAAGAGTATTTCTTTTTTCCATTTGAAAAGAAGGATAAGAAATTAAAAAGAAATAAGAAACACTTGGGAAATTAAAGAAGAAAGTGTACTGTGTATGAGTTTGATGGACTTTGCTTCACTTTTAAATTTAGAATTGCTCATTATAGACTTATATTGTGTCAATTAAAGTCATCTTGTATTACCGACATCCTTATTGTCATTGGTACCATCATCACCATTGCGGATGCACTGCCGCCACCATATCACTTCTTCTACCACCATCTTGTCATACTCATCACCACCGAACCACAATCTCCTACAACTGTCTTTTTGCCACCATTGACATGACCACCATGATCACCACCTAAAGTACTATTATTGGATTTTTGCTAACCTAATGAGGTTTTGATGAGGCACCTATGGGCTGGTCATACCATTATGTGTGCGTTAATGATCATCCTGAAGATGTGAAACATTGACACCCTACGTTAACTCACTTTTTCTCCTTAAGACCACTGGATTACGTAGTAATTAGGTTAGATTTTTGTTTTGATATGTGCCTCTACTATAAGACTCGCGTTTGCAATTATTGTGTATGCCGAGAACTAACGACAATAACCGTCATCTCTTAACATGAAAATATGATGTGACTACTGATTAAGTTGTACACACTCAAAACAGAATGCTGTGAATATAATTATTAATTAGGAATGCAATTGTAAACTTAAAGTATGTTGATGCACAAAACCGTGGTGGCCTTGGAACAACGTAAATCCGGCCGTGAATCCGCACAAACGCTCAAGAACACGAAGAACACAAAGAACACAAGGCTTTTATCGTGGTTCACCCCAATGTTTG
>JADOBS010302652.1:0-14818 GCA_015708375.1 Cydonia oblonga | reverse complement strand
GGGGAAAGGGTTTTGGGGATGCAGAGAAGAGAGAGACGCGAGAAAGAGGGGGGAGAGTGAGAGATATATATTTTAAAAAATTCTAATTATTAAAAATATATTTAATAATTTTTAATCCAGTTGGATAGCCACGTCAGCACTTAACAGACAAATTAACAAAAAAACCGACGGAGGTATGACATTGGCACAAATTCGTAAGATTCATTTTAAAAAAGATAAGGTATGAAAGTGTCGTGAGACCAATAGTTGAGGTAGTTTTGTGTAATTTACCCTAAGTTTATTTAATGGTTAGGACAAAGCCCAACATCAAACCAGCCTAATAAGATTAGTCCAAGAAATGAGTTTCCAGTTTTGCCCTTAACGGCAAACTGTTTCCCGTTTAAACTGCTTTCTGTTTCTTCGATATATCCACCTAATCCCTATTTCTCGATCTCAATTTCTCAATCACTCTACTTGATGTCGACCTCTCCTTTGTACAGAAACTGTTTAGGTTAATATTTGGACATTGGGCTACAAGTGTGGAAAAGCCCAGAGATATCAAATAAAAGGAGACTTGCCCGAAGCCCAGCACTAGGTCCAGAGACAAATTGGCGCCTTCCCATTAATGCATACACCATGTGCCTATGATTTAAATGTCAAGTGATGCAGACTAACTCACAATTAGCCAAAAAGTACTTTTCAGTGGCATTCAAAGTAAAAAAGTTGATGACTCACTACCCTTTAGATGCTTTCGAGTAAGAACAAAGTCACAGCAGTCGGGTTAATTAGCCTATAAAGGAGAAAGAGGCCCCAGAGACAAGGTCACTCAACCAATCAATCAAACAAACATATAAACTCCGCTCTTAAGCCAGATTTGCATCCAAAAGTTGAAATCAACCCAGATTCAGCCATTTTTAGCAACAAGCTATCTTTCTCTCTAGTTTAAAGCTCTGTTATCTCCTTCAGTGGTGTAGTATCGATTCCCTTGTGTAAACTTGTTTACCATCCATCCCTTTTTAGCATATAAACCCCTGTAATCACAAAGAAAAGTGACTTCAAGAAGTTCAACCTTGACAAACAAGGTGAAGCTCTTTGTTTGTTTTCTGAAGTTATAGATCTATTACGTAATGCACTCTCCAGTATGTATTATCCACCTATTTTCCTACTTTAAGAGTCTCAATTTGCATTTGGATTTGGTTAATTTAATGGATATATTATCATTAAAATCAATCAAGAACCAAGCAAACGACTAAATGGCTTAAAGGGGATATGGAATCCCTTCATTCAAACATACAAGAATATGAACTAAAAGTCCTTGTTTACAAGGCAAGAAAAGGAACTTAATGTGGACTTAACCCATCCACGATAATCCTTTGATAACAAGAAGTCCGAATAACTTAGGACGCAAGTAATCGACTAAACACACTCTTGTTTTACATCTGCTATACTGAGATAGCAGTGGCATGCCTAACGCTTTGTTAGTTTTGATTGCGAGCCTCAAGGCCTACACCTAAGACCCTACAAAGGCACATTTCAGAACTAACTATGTCCTCTTCTTGCAGCATATCAGCAAGCAAGAGCCCGACTACACATCCAAAGTGCCAATCCCTTGGGAAGTTGTGCTAAGTGCCTAGGATCCTTCTCCGGAGAAATCTTCATTCGAACATAGTTTTGGCACGCCCAGTGAGACCATCATAGTCTTGTATGCCAATAAGAAGAAGGAATGAGAAAACCTTCAGGTGGAATAGAGTACGAGCTACTCCAGTGTATACCAAGATCGAGCATGACAAATCATCCAGAGGATTTTCCTTCCCTCGATGGACCAACTATTCTAGAAAGCCCGACTTCATCCGAAAAGTCAAGAGGGAAGGTGACCAATGAAGATTTGCAAGCCACCATGATACAAGTGCTGAAAAGCATGGAGAAAATCATTCTAGAAACCAAATGAGAAGTAAGCAGACTGTGTTCTTTAACAAGGAGTTTGCAAATAAAATTAGATCTAGAGTACTCTATTCCAAAAATGGTTATGCCAGGGAAGTGATGAGAGAGGCTAGTTATGAGAAAGAACCAGTTATCCACCTATTTCCTTTGCTTGAGGAAAAGAGCTTGAGGAAAAGAGGGATAAAGGAAAAAACAAGGAAGGATCTAGAGCTAGTCAGCTAGTGTTGTAGGAGATCCTAGAAGCGGAGTTGCCTGACCCCCTATTATTTTCACTAGATAGTAGGGGGCATAGTGGAAAAGAAAGAACAAAGTATGGGATGCCCCAGTTAATTGGAGAATCTAGTGGAAAAAGCGAGCCTATCAAGACATACAAACCTCCTCTTTACAGGCCCTCACCATTGTCCAATAAGGGAGGAGATGCCAAGTGGAAACAGCCTGACCCAAAGAAGGAAACCTTCTCGGGCAATGATTGCAACCAGAAATAGGGAGCTCCGCATACCCCATACAACAATGCAGTTAACCAACAGCTCAGGATGAGTAGCCGAGTTGAGGAGGATGGTGGCCCATAATGCTCAACCCAAAGCTCGCCCATTGTTCAGAATCACCTACCAGAAGCCATACTTTGAGTATATTGATAAGCAGAATTCTTTTTCACTCAACTTTAAGATGCCTGCGTTTCCCACTTTTAGTGGGGAGGATGGCAGTGTATCCTCTAGAGATCACATCTTCAAGTTCTCCAATCATTGCGTGACATTCGAAGACAATCCCAATTATAAATTAAGATTGTTTGGGAACTCATTAGTTGGCCTAGCATCTCAATAGTATTCTTTGTTGCCTCCCAATTCTATTGCTAACTGGGGGCAAATAGAGATAGTTTTTCATGAGCAGCTCTACAAGATAGAGCCCGAGATGTCTATCAATGACCTTGTGGAGGTAAAGCAATACGAACATGAGTCTATAAAAGACTTCATGATGAGGTTTAGAAGGACAAGAATGAGGTGCCAATTCCCTATCAATCATGCCCAACTCCTATCCATTGCTCAAAGGACCTTGAGGTTGCCTTTGAGGAAGACGTTTTATGATGTACAGTTTAATGAGTTGCAAGAGTTGGTGATTGTTGCCACAAAGTATGAAAAGTTGTTGCTCGAGGAACAACATGTGAATCACTCATTTAAGGTGCCTCATTTCTACAAAAGCAAAGCTGCAATTCACTAAGTAGATTTCGAAGGAGCTGAGACAGAGCAAAATGATGGCCATGGAAAAGAAGGGATGGACATGTGTGCGGCAGAGATGACTACCCCTTTCAAACTTTTAATAGTGAAGGGTTTAGTCCAACCAGTCAAGGATTTGTCCCTATGAAGCCCCCTAAATACCAGAGTTATTCTTTTGATTTAACCAAGGCGTATAAGATATATGAAGAGTTGGTACATGCAAGAGTGATTGTGCCCGACAGCACTAGAAATATGCCTAAACCAGAAGAGCTAAAAGGGAAGAAGTATTGCAAGCTACACTATACTTTCAATCATTCCATAAGTAACTGTGTCTAGTTCAAGGATTAGATACAAAACCTCATAGTGAAAGGAAAGTTGTTGTTGGAAAAACCATAAGCCAATATGATGATTGACACGAATCCCTTCCCAGAAGCCCCAATAAACATGATCAACTTGACTTGGGCTGAAAAAAGAAAAGGGAAAGCCACCTGGGAAGTAAAAGCAGAAATAAGGCAAGTTGACAAACTAATAAAAGGACCTATCAAGTTGCCCGAGAAGCCTAAAGCAACCATGGTCAAATGAGTGGTATTATGCAGCAAGTGTCAGTATGAATATAAGTTGGAAGTACTAGCATCGTGAGCTATTATTGATCAGAGTTGATCAGAAGAAAGGAAAAAGGAACAAAAAACCCACAAAAGTATCATGCATGCAATTGAGAAAGAGATCTCCAGAAATGTTTTCCAAAGGTTGGGAAAAGAATCTTAACCAAAAGGCTTATCAGAGGTACTAAAAAATTATGAAGCCTCTGAAGAGGTGGAGGACAAAAAAGCCAAAATACCAAAATGGGTGGATGTGAGACCTCCCTAGCCAAGCTATGTCGGTGGAGATGTTAGAATGAGGGAAATGATAGTGAATCCAGTCACGAAGAAGAATCATGCCTGACTTTGGTGGAAATGGTACGTGGTTGGAAAAGACGAGAGGTCTGTTAAAGAAATAGGAGGCTCTATGATCAGGAGAGTTCAGAGGCAGCACAAAGCTCACATAAACTCATTAAAAGTCCTCACTGCCTCAGAAACCTCTGAGAATGTGAAGTTTGAGAAAGTACCTTATAAGGGAAGAAACCAACTTCATTAGAAAAGCAAAAAGGAGGTAGAAAGGGCAAATAGCAAGACTGAAGGGAAAAGAGACCATGTGCCATAAAGCCCTTATCCAGGAAAGTACTAAATCTTGAAGAGAGCTCAAGAGGATATGGTGATGATGACAACACCAAGATGGAGCCCATAACCCATATGTTTTGGAACTATCTTGTCTGAGAGAGGGACACCCCCACCTTTGTTGATTCATACTCTTTGTGAAGTTCCAGGACAAATGCCAAACTTTGGCATAACTCGGGAAGAAAGGTTGCCCGAGCTGATGTTGCCAAAAGAAGCAATGACCTGGTTAGATGAATTCATGAGCCATACTGGGGGCAAGAATGAGGGTTTACCTGGACCTAGGAACTTCCATGTAAACATGACATTCGTTCTATCTGCCATATTTTGTCCCAAGCATGATCAACCTGCCACAATGAAGGGTGATTACTTGGTAACAAAACCTATGATGTCACATGTTAGTGTTGAAAAAGTTGGAAAAGAGGAGTCGGGCAAAATAGGTTTGCCTGAGCTTGCAAAGAAAGAGCTCGAGAGAGTGTACTCAGACAAAATGGTCTTCAGTTGCCCAAGTTTGACCCTAGCCAACCATCTCAAGCCTATTTATGTAACTACTCATCTGGATAGAGTGCCATTCAAGAAGGTTTTGATTGATAGATGAGCTGCGGTCAATGTGTTACCATATAAACAGATGAAAATGGTGTGTAGAAGTGAGGAATATCGCATCCCCACGGATCTAACAATTTTCAGTTTCTCTGGAGCCATCACTAGAACTCATGAGATATTGCCCCTGGAGGTTGACTTGGGCTCCAAGCAAATCATGCTAGCCTTCTTTGTGGTGGACAACACTTCCACCTATGGAGCTTTACTAGGTCGAGATTGGATTCATTAGAGTCTCTTTGTGCCTTCCACCCTACATCAACAAGTAGTAGTTTACCATAAGGTCGAGTCATGACCATTCCCCCCCACTGCCAATGTGGCAGAGGACAACTTTTATAATCCTAGTATTCGGATTCTCCAGTGCTTGGGAGCTGATGAGAACGGCCGTCCGACTAAGGTGACGGTCCAAAAGCTTTTGGAGCAAGGATTGTTCCTCACCAGTGAAGAATGAGATAGACCCCATATTGTCCCAACTCCCCAACACCAATAATGTCAGAACAAAGAAGAAATGACTAAGTAATTGCAGTCAGGTCCTTAATCAAAAGACTATTGGTGTATAAAAGAGAGGAAGCAAGAAAAGGGAAAGCTTGGCCGAGGGACAAATGGAAAAAGCTTCAAGCAGCCAAAACAAAGTGAAGAAAAGTTTTTTGGAAGGAAACTTGCAAAGGCATCTAGTTATTGCTAAGTTTTTAAAGAAATATCATCCAACTCTGAGGGATGTTAGGGATTGTTATATTGAAGAGGGTTAGATTAAAGTTAAATGGTGCAATAAGACTTCAATGTAAAACAAAAAGTGAGACAAATGAAGATGAAGAAGATTTCATTTCATAAAAAGAATACAAGAATCCTAGTCTAACAATTTTGTATCCTCGGCCAATGCATCTATTTTAGAGAAGTAAGTCTGCATAATGGTGAAAATTTTGCCCGGTTCTCCTGATACATATTGCTATTTGTAAGTTGGGTCTTCAAGTCTTCCACTTCTTGAGAAATCGTCTTCATCTTATCTACCTTCTTGAAAAGATGATTGGTTAGAATCATCTTCTTGAAAAGATGATTGAGTGAAGTCAGCTGCTCTTCTAACCTCTGGATTTCAGAATCAACTAATGCGATCTTATCCTCGATTACTAATCCTTTTTCCATTAACTTTTGAAAGCAATTCACTCTGTTGGATGCCGGCTATGCTTTTTGATGTTGGCCCTTTAGTGCCCGCAGATTTTCAAAGAAACTGAGAAAATGACTCATATTGAGCCTTCTTCAGTGATTGAGCTTTGTAGATCTCGGTGAAAGCCTTGTCAGCATCATGAAGAATCCTAAGACTAAATGAAGCGGTGAAGTCTTTCTTCATCCAATCTTTGAAGATCTGATGAGCATTCTGAAGAAAACGAGACTCGTATGAAGGTGAAAGAGATTACAGCTTGGTCTTAATTTGCCTGAACTTCTTGACCAGTTCGGGCAAAGACGTTGATGAAGAAGATGATGACAGAGGTAGGGGCATTTCTCCAAAACCTTCCGCAATAGTAGAAGGGGTGGCCATAGTTAGTAGAAGAGGAAGAATCTCAAGAGCAGAAGCAGAAATGGAAGCAACAGCCACTTTGACTTTCTTCTTAGGACGAGGAATGGGAATCCCTGTCACTCCATAGGCTAAATGAGGCCTTAGAAGATTTGTTTTGCCCAACAGGGGAGGGAAAGATTGGCCCAAGCCTTTTCCAGCTCCATATTACAAACCAAGAAAAGCTTATTGAGGAGAAAGCCTTTAGTTTAAGTTGAAGCAAAGTTAGAGAATGAAGCTGGTACACTTGGGTTGAACTTGAAGTTTTATATGGAAGATGATGAGTTGTTTCTATTGGTTGCTGGGAGGAATCTTTCTCGCTTGGAAATGGAGGGACGATCCTCGAACCTTTAGCAGATACTTACACACGTCAGAAGAAAGGACAAATGTTAGTAATATGGTTTATAAGACAAAAGGTAAAAAGCCTAAACAAGAAATGCACCTGAGGTTGAGAGGTAAACACTTTGGGAGCAACGACTACATCTGGAGAAGCTGCCCGATAAGCCCATGGGCTAGTCGCCTCTAAGACCACAAGGATCTCAGGTGCTACAGGCTCCGCAAAAGCAGATGTTGCTGGTTGATGAATTTTTGTGTTGGGGAAGGCTAGAAAAAAGAAAAAGAATGGCAAAATAAGATTAGTATAGTAGGAGAAAGGAACTTTGAACATAAAAAGGACAAGATAAGTACTTACTAGGGTACTATCGTCTTCTAATATTTCTCTAGTGCTTGGATCAAATTGAGAAGTAGGAGCCACCACCAAGGGAGGAGAGGTTAAAGGAATAGAAGAAGAACGCTCCCCAACTTGAGATGCGGGCTCTCTAACCTTCGCCTACAAAAAAAAATGAAAGTCAATTGTTAAAACTCCAAAATTGGTGAAGATACAAGTTTAAAGAATGAAAGAAGATATACCTTCGGAAATTTAATTGAAAGTTGTTTGAAAATGCGATCATGAGCATTATGCAGATGTCCTCCATACTTTTTGTTCCATTTTGCTTCCCACAAAGAAGCAAAGCTTGAAGTACATTCAAAATTGAGGGCCATAGGTTTTTGAGCAACCTTGCTCAATACCTCAAGACTTCATCGGGCAGCTCGGAATGTGACTTCTTATGGAGACTGAAGACAATAGGAGGTGTTGCAATGAACGGAGTTGATGAAGGGCACTGGGATAGCTTGTCTAAACCCCAACTGTCTAGCATAGAAGTTAGGATGGTAAACCTTCAGCCCGAGCTCATAGCGGTCACTCCTTACTCCCCACGCTAGGTCCCTTGGTTGAATACAACTGATAAACCTTTTTCTGCATAAGGGATTATCGTCTTCTCCAAATGCGTCTTAGAAGGCTTGGTCAGAAAACCAAAGGTATCTCCTAAGTACGGAGGCCACCCATTCCAAATCTGCCCGAGTCTTGCAGACTTTAAAGAAATAAAGGCAAGAAAAGTTAGAGTGGTTGGTTGGAGAAGCTTCAGCTAGGATTCGGGCAGGAATAACACCCTCGGGGAATTCAAGGTTTAGAGCCTGAAGCTTAGTAAATACCATTGAAGCCAAAGCTGAATCATCTAAGTTCGGCCATTCAAGTTGGTCTCAAATGGTCCACCCTTGGTAATCTCATACAGAAGATGATAAAGATGAGCAAGAAGGAAGAGACTCGTGGCTACATCGTCTAAATTGTGAAAAGCTTCTACTAGAGGAATCCATTCAACTTTCACTCCTTTAGATTTATTGGGGAAAACATGTTTGTTGAGCCAGTAAAGGAGAACATGCATGCTCTTGATCTCTGTTGGCGTTGAAGGAAGATGGGCTAACTTCCTTCTTGGCAAACGGGATAAAGCCCATGAAGGAAGTTCCATAACTCTTGAAGGTTGCAGAGTTATACTCCAAATGAAGAAAGGGAGTAGAGCTGCCCGAGCTCTTAGTGGTCGGGCGAGAATGAGGAGCCCAATCATGGGTAACATCTATGACCTTCCTGAGGGCCTTAGCCCGAAGACCTACGCCATATCGAGGATGGTCGGGGACATGGGGCCCATCCTAAAGTCGAAGGTATTAGTGCCTGAGTTCCAAAAGAGAAGAGCCGTAGTGAGCAGCTTAGGCTTAACAATCATAGTTGACTTGGACAACATTATCAACTCATAAATTACGTTGTTCATCCATTTCCTTTTAAAGATGGGCTCGAGCTCATTTATCCATTGTGTCTATGCCTCATCCTTCATGAGTGGGAAGCCACAACGGTGGTTTGACCATTTAGAAGACGAGATACCCGACTTAGCTTGGAATGGATTCGAGGTGAACAATTTCTCCATAGGCATATTGTTTTCAACAACAATAAGGACCTGAGAAGTCTATGCAGGTCCCAAGAAGTGCACTCCTTCCTCCTCAAAGAAGAGTTCAGTATGCAGGCCTGCCTGAGGGCAATAAAGGTCGTTGAGTAAATGGCGCATGGAGGAAATCCCCTCACCAGTTTCGTAGGGACATTGAGTTTGAAAAACTTTGGGTGCCATTGGATGCTTTTGAGGAGAAAATGGAAAGAAAATTGGAGTTAAAGGGGCAAGAACTGAAGAGTAAGGAGAAATTTTTGGAAATTATGAAAGTTCTAAGGATTATGGGAAGTTCTGGAAATTTGAAAGCTTGAAATGGCTAAGGTACTTTGCTGAGGGGTTTAAGTGAGGTCTCTATAGTGAGTAGATAATTAACGGTTGAGTTCATAGGTTAGTGCAAGGGTTTTAGTTAACCAACGGCCACTTTAAATGGTGCAAGTCCCGAGTGAAGGCGTGCGACGACTATTTAATCGTTATTAGCGTCTTGGGTTGCAGACTTAACAATGATTAAAGAGGGCACTGTTTGGTTAATATTTGGACATTGGGCTGCAAGTGTGGGAAAGCCCAGAGATGTCAAATAAAATGAGACTTGCCCGAAGCCCAGCACCACGTCCATAGAGAAATTGGCACCTCCCCATTAATGCATAGACCATGTGCCTATGATTTAAATGTCAAATGATGGAGACTAACTCACAATCAGCCAAAAAGTACTTTTCAGTGGCTTTGGAAGTAAAAAGTTGATGACTCACTGATGTTTTCGGGTAAGAACAAAGTCATAGCAGTTGGGCTAATTGGCCTATAAAAAGGAGAAAGAGGCCTCATAGACAAGGACACTCAACCAATCAAACAAACAAATATACAAACTCTGCTCTCAAGCCAGATTTGCATCCAAAAGCTGAAATCAACCCAGATTTAGTCCTTTTTAGCGACAAGCTATCTTTCTCTTTAGTTTAAAGCTCTGTTATCTCCCTCAGTAGCGTAGTATCGATTCCCTTGTGTAAACTTGTTTACCATCCATCCTTTTTTAGCATATAAACCCTTGTAATCACAAAGAGAAGTGACTGTAAGAAGTTCAACCTTGACAGACAAGGTGAAATCTTGCTCGAAGCTCTTTGTTTGTTTTATGAAGTTGTAGATCTAACTCTGTCATCTTCTTGCATTAGCAAGCAAGAGCCCGACTACACATTCAAAGTGCCAATCCCTTAGGGAGCTGTGCCGAGTGCCGAGGATCCTTCTTTGAAGAAATCTTCGCCCGAACAAAAATAATTCCTCCACTTTTGTAATCGGATTGATCTCTCAACCTCTCTCCCGATCTCTTCACCTAATCTCTATTTTCATTTTCAATTCCATTTGAATTCCACCATTTTTTTTTTCCGAATCACCATATTAGGAATCTTTGAGGATGAAGGAATTTGGGCTACTGGGTTCCAGGCATCCGTAGCATCAGCATTTGCAGCAGTGCTGGGACTGCTAGGTACAGGCACTTCAAGCCAAATGAAAACCCACTCTCAAGATTTTGCGAAGTCTTAGTTGCTGCGGTGAAGAAATGCATAGCGCAAATGCTACAAGGTGGAGATGACTTGTACGACGAGAGTAACAAATAGGTATCTGATTCTGCAGTGTTATTTTTGGAAACCAAACTATAGAGGATTACGAGTGGGGATTTCCAGGTTTCAGCTGCTTTCTCTGCTATGATGTCTATGCTGTCGTAGTGAAATTTGCTTTTAGACGTTTAACATCCACAACTATGAACGAATAATTGAAGAATGCAGCGCAAATCTTTTAGCCATCTACAGAAAAAGATTACTTGAAAAATATGCATGATGTTGATTGCTGGAGCACTGATGGAGAAACAAGTTATCTTTCTTTAAAATTGAAGAAAATATGATGGTGAGTTTCTTCTAAATTAAACCGTTTTATGTTTAAATCACGTTGTTGATGACTTTGTTATTGATTATTTTTTTGAGGACCTAAGTCTTGATTGTTTTAATTTTTCAATTTTGGCTGAGTGTATTCTCACGATAACAAAAGAATTCATCCCTATAAGAATGCAGGCTAGTATTTTACCATATCCAAAAGTTGCATACTGAGCAGATTTTTAAAGAACTTTATGGGTTTTGGTTTTGAAGGTCACATATATCGGAAGAGGAAATTGGGTTAAGGTTTTGGTCAAAACCAGGAAAGAGCAAGAAGAGAAAGAGAGACGGTTTTCATTTTGGAGTTTTGGGTGTTGGATGCCGGCATTGGTGTACCATGTGGAGTTTATTTATCTGAGCATCTTCAACAAGTGTCACTATTTAGGAACTCCAACTATCACATATAAGAACTCATTTAGGGACTAAAAGAGAATCTTTATGTTTCTATAAGAATATTACCTCAAATGGATAAGTCCTCATAGTAGAATCTCTAAATTTGAGATTTTTACAATTTTATGCGAGAATTTAATTATGTACTTTGTTTTAACTTTTTTTTATATATAATTAATTTCATATTACGTTGTCGTAAAATAATTTTGTGAACCTTTCACCCAAAAAAATTTCAAATTTTAATGTCAAATTTTTTCTTCACAAAACCATAACTAGAATGAATCTTGACCGTTCGTTTCAAAGCCAAAATGAGAGCAGCAACGCCGGCCATGTTTTATTATTCTTGAACTGTTGATCCTCAAGGTGAAAAAGAATTTGAAAGCCATAATGAATCCTGACCATTCATTTGAAAAGAAAAAAAAAAGAACATGTGGGCTAGGCAAGTTGACTACTTGCTGCACATCAGCATTCAAATTGGGGAAGAGATCTCCTCCGGATCTCTCCCACCAAATCTTAGGGATCTGGAGATCCGAACCCTTGAAATTTGATCTAACGGCTACAATTATTTTAATTTTTAGAGGAACCCCCTGTTTGTAGCTGTTGGATTAAATTTCATGGGTCCAGATCTCCGGATCCCTAGGATTTGGTGGGAGAGATCCGAAGATGATTTCCTTCCTTCATTTTATACAGTAGTTGTCCACTTGTCCCTGTTTAGGGACTCCATTGAAGATGCTCTCAAATAATGATTAATGCTATCCAAAAAAGTTAAAAACTTTTGTCATGTAGACGATTTATATGTTATGTTAGTGATCCAAGATTTTGTGTTTAGATTAGTTGGTTTTTTACCATTATTAGTTTTGATTGTCGGTTGGATACTCATATTCTAACATAAAGTCATAATATTTTGCATATTTTGCTCAAGACATATATATTTTGTGGTGAGGTCAGTGTTTCGTGCAATTAAAACTCACAATAAGTAACAAAACTCCATAGTTTAGTGTTTCGTTCAATTAATTTCGAATTGAATCATCACATTCTTATCGTCTATCAAACTAATTACATGGATAATTATTGTGAGAGGAAGCCATGTCTCATATATGTGCATTTGCTTTAGAACTTCATAGCATTATATTAGGTTGATCCAAAATTTCGATCACAATTGGATTTGAATAGGATAACAGCTCGGTTGGGTTCTGTCCAGGGCAAGTTTGGAAAAAATATTTTTTGGTTGGGCTTTTAATTCAGTCAGTAAGTTGTTATGTTTGTAGGACCTAGTATATGAATAATTGTGCCCTTATGATTAAATTTTAAGCATTTTTTGTTAAATAATAGTTTAAGGTGATTTTCACACACCTTGATCCGGAAAATCCACTAGGAATCCGAATCGAGCTGTGCTGGCCGACACCTGGAAGGTGACGAAGCCATAAAGTGTACTGATGTGGAAAAATGTGAATAAATTTGAACCTAAGAGTGCCTAATTACCAGAGTGCGCTAGTGAGCGGGTATGAACCCACTTCACATGCGGTGGTAGAGCATAAGTAATTACAGCAGAGCGGGTAAGGATTTTACCCTTAGAAGTATCCACCTATCCTGATATTTGCCCAGAATCCTCGTCAATACGAACCTTTAGCAATTAAACCTGAAGGGGCGCAAAACAAAGTTGTGAGTGGGCAAAAACAAAGCTTTTTGAAAATAACTCATTTATCAAACTTCTATCCCCTCGCTGTAAAACCTGTATACTTTCCCAGAAAATAGCATATATACATATATAGCATCATATCTCAATATATTTCTAAAACAGTGTTTTGAAAGTATGCCATGCTAGATGCATCAATAATAGAATGAAGATGCGTAAACATAACAGGTGTAGTAACAAATCAACCGGAGACCCTGCAGTGATCCTGTACGACTAATTATACAGCTTAATACATATGCCTGCACACGAGTCGGAACCACAATAGTGGTCTATACGACAGGACTGGGTGTAATAATACGCTCTAGTGCTATACTCAACAAAGCAGCTACGCGAATAATCGCAGGTCACCTACGGGTCGGAACCACTGTAGTGGTCTGTACGACATGACTGTGCACCTATCTTGGATCCAAGTGAGCGTGTGGTGCGGGAGGTGAATAACAACATAAGCACTAACACCGGGGTGCAGGTTATGAGCTCTCAACACAATTCACATAATCAATAACTAGCATGAACAAAATATAACTCACCTGTGCGTCCACAGCACCATTTCACATATATGCATATATACTAATTCATACATTCCAAATAAATTCTATGCATGGAATTTGAAAACATACTTTTATTTAAACTCGATTTCTGGGAGAATCAGTAAGTATATAGGTATATACAGAAAACAAAAGCCCACTCACCTGGAGTTCACGCTACCACTTCCTAGCACACATATAGAGGCGTCACGAACGATTGGCGCCTAAAACAATTATCAATTCATAACTCAGAGTTCTTATCGATAAAATATACAATTTACACAAAACATGCCCCTAAGATTCGATCCGGAAGATCGGCATCACAGATTTCTGATCCGTTACTCCCAAAGATCCACATTATAGTTCTAGAACAACATCCTAAAATTCTGTTACGATCCAACAGTCGGATCTCCGCCAATTGCCAAAACCAAGTGACGGTTAACATTTTATTTTACGAACTTACAAATCCAATTTGAGAAGATCCGTACATTTGATTCCCAATCCGTAAGTTCCTATGGTCCTCAAATATTACGTACTATAATGTATTAAAGTTTGATGACGATCCAACGATCGGATCATCGATTCATATTTTCACCTAACCACGAATCGTAATGAAATTAGGTTCAATTGCTCAATCTATGCTAATCAATTATCAAAACTGACTCAAGGCAATTTATTAAGCATAAGAATAACATTGACGGTCCCCTGGCCAGGTGCCACCGCACGGGCCGCTGTGAGTGGCTGTCGGCGGCCCCGACTCTCCGGAAAATCCAATTATTTCCAAAAATTACCAAAATTTACAGAATTGAAGATCTCAATGAGTAGAGTAAACTTTATACCTGAGGCCAAGGCCAATTTGGCCTGGAAAGGCTCCAATTTGCCCACACCCGTGCGAAACCCTATATGTGGGTGTTCTTTCGTCCTCAATTCATCTCCGCCGTTCCAACCAACAATTGTGTATTGTTCTAGGCGTCAAGGGAAGTGTATGTGTAGTGTCAATTGGAAGGAATTGTTTTAGAAATGGGAGAATCGACACAAGACCCGCCGGTTTCACCATTTCCAAATGTCACGGATTTGACCAAATTTCCATCAAATCTTGAGAGAAAAATAAAGGAGAAGAGGTATGGTGATGCTTGCAGCTGGAGATAGGATGAAAATAGCCTGAAAAATGGCCTAATTTGGCCGAAAATCCCTCCGGGTCGAAACCGGGTACGCGGGTCGCGAGAATGGGTGTCGTGCACCTCCCTTATTTCCCTTCTTTCCTTCTCTTCAGTTGGTCGCTGCCATCTCTCTCTGCTTTCCGATTGGCCCTTCTTCCTTTCTCTTCCACGATTGGGCAGTTCTGCCCAATCCCATTTTTTTTTTTTTTTCTGTTTCTTCCTTCCCCCCGAAGTCCTCTTCTTTCCTTTCCCATTTTCTAATTCTACCACTAATATTAAAATAATAATACTTATAAATATATATTTATAAAAGTATAATTATTAACTAAAACCAA
>JADOBS010302651.1:0-14799 GCA_015708375.1 Cydonia oblonga | reverse complement strand
GGAAGGGTGAAGCTTGGGTTAATGACCAAAGTATTGGTCGTTATTGGGTTTCATTTCTTACTTCTAAAGGAAAACCTTCCCAGATAATGTAAGTTAGTTTTCAATAACAAATTCATATAAATCAATACGCATATAACTCACATAGTTGCTACAATTTTTATTTTATTTTATCTTTTATGTTTTACAGGTACCATGTTCCTCGATCATTCCTCAAAAGCTCTGAAAACCTTTTAGTTTTGCTTGAAGAATATGGTGGAAACCCTCTTCACACTTCCTTAAACACCATTTCACTTTCCACTGTGTATGAACCTATTTCTCACAACGAGCTTCGTTACAACAATTACTAAGTGGTTAGTCATTAATTTATTTCATTAACACCTATATAATATAGTGATTGTATAACCATCCAATGTAAATCTTCTTTATTCCTTAATAACATCCAATGATATTTACAAGTATTTCTTCCAGTCAATCACACTGTACACCCCTTAGTTTTTGCCTCGTATAAATAGAGTGATTCCATAGTTTCAATCTAAGAAATTTAAGTGTGAGCGTGTTTGCACTAATGTTTTGTGCTGACAATGATATTTAAAAATTTGAACACAAAATAACATTGTTTTAAAAAATCGTAAAACTAAAGATTTACAGCCTTTAAAAAGAAAATATTGTATGATAGAATATATAATTTTTCCCAAAAATTATCGGTTACGATTTAAGAAATCCTAAAGGTGGGTGTTTTGACAAAAACAAAAAAAAATGGACCGACATGTTCAATTCAACGCGTTTTCTTTCTTTTCTGAAGTGAGGTTTTAGTAGCCGAACGTACGGTTTGGTTGGGTAATTGACTTTGAAATTACGAAGTTAGACAAGTGAAAAATGAAATTGAGAAAGAAGTAGGAGTTTGTTCCTTTGCGTTAACTAAAGTTAATAAACATCTATCTAATTAAATGCATTGAGAATACATTATTCATTTTCGTTGATTCGTATAATTAAATTCTGTACGTTCTATTTTGTGCTTATACCACTTGATTTCGAGTGATTAATTACACAAAATAATGCTCTTTTGAAAACATGTACATGTGTATATGTTTCTTACATTTTATACGTTTCTTATCTTGTAACATTAATTCCTAATGAACCCAAGTATTTAACATGTACAAGTGTCTTACCAAGTAAGATTAATTCCTATTAAACCCAAGTATTTATCGTGTACACGTGTCTTACCTGGTAAGATTAATTCCTATTAAACTTCAGGATTTATCGTGTACACGTGTCTTACCTAGTAAGATTAATTCATAATAAACCCAAGTATTTAGCATGTACGCATGCCATACCTTGTAAGGTTAATTTATATTAAACCCAAGTATTTATCATGTACACGTGTCTTATTTATTAATATTAATTCCTATTAACCCCAAGTATTTAACATATACACGTGTTTTATGTAGTAAGATTAATTCCTATTAAACCCAAGTATTTAACATAAACACGTGTTTTATCTAATAAGATTAATTCCTATTAAACCCAAGTATTTAACATGTACACGTTTCTTACCTTGTAATATTAATTCCTATTAAACCCAAATATTTAACACGCACACGTGTCTTACCTAGTACTATTAATTCCTATTAAACCAAAGTCTTTAACATATATAAACCTACGTATTTAACAGGTACACGTGTCTTATTTAGTAAGATTAATTCTTATTAAACCCAAGTATTTACGTGTAGTCGTGTACACGGGTCTTAACTTGTAATATTAACCTATTAAATTATTTCCCATGATTGGCGTATGCGATCCTTAAGGAGAGAGACAGGAGTAGGATGACTCATGACTCCGACATCGCTCCAAAATCTTTGTAGGAAAAATCGTGTACGGGAAGTCGTGAGATCCACCGACTTCCTTTTCCTAAAACGAGAGATTTTTCAGTGACTGTCAAATTAGATGCTACGTTACGTTTTGTTATATAAATAGTGAGATATATGTGTTAAAAAGATAATAATTTAAAAAATAAAATTTTTCATAATTTATATAAAAATACATGACATACCATCCGTATTTCCGCGACTGCTAAAAATTTCTCCAACTATTCGCCATAAATAGATTACACAAGTTCACATGCTCTGTTCTCTCTCGCTCTCTCTGCCAACTAACCGTGTTCCCTGAAGGCCAATGAGCGAGCTCCTACCAATCTATCATTATTAAGCTAACGTTGCGCTGAGCAAGAACCAAGAACTAAGGAGAAGATGAAGCTGCTGCCGCCATTGCCGCTGCTTTTGCTGTTACTGTGTTGGGCAATCGCGCTATTGGCAACGGCTGCGGCGCGCAATGTGAGCTACGACAGCCGGTCTCTGATCATCGATGGCCAGCGGAAGCTCCTCATCTCTGCTGCCATTCACTACCCTCGCAGCGTCCCTGAGGTAACTAAACTAATCCACTTCACTTCTCATTTCTCAAATTTAATTCAAAGCCCACTTTACTCTTTCCCTTCAAATCATGGTCACGCTGAAAAGTTGGTAGCTTTTGCATTTTACTTGGCAATTTAGTGTTCGATTGGATAGTAGACCTCGGACTTTGAGCCATATCCGTTTTAATTTTGTTTGGTTATTTGATTTAGAATTTTGGATGCTTGTGATTTTTTTTGTTGGTTACTTTCGATCTGTTGATGCGATTAGCTGTGGGCCGTGGCCGTCTCTCTGAAACTTTAACACTTGCTGCATTGTTATTTGGTTTAAATCATGATTGCGGTTTGTGTGCCTGTTTGCAGATGTGGCCGAAGCTAGTTCAAACGGCGAAAGAAGGAGGGGTGGATGTGATTGAGACGTATGTGTTTTGGAATGGTCATGAACCATCTCCAGGCAATGTGAGTCCAGTTTCAAATCAAATGGCTCTTTGATTATGGACTTGTGCTTAAGTGCTACTTATGTTTGTGTATACAGTAAACTGATTTGCTCTTTTTCCTTTTTCTTATTTGGGATTTTCAGTATTATTTTGGGGGACGATATGATCTGGTAAAGTTTGTCAAAATCGTTGAGCAGGCTGGGATGCATTTGATTCTTCGAATTGGCCCATTTGTTGCGGCAGAATGGTACTTTGGGTATGCCCTTCTATTTTGGTTGTAATATTGTTTCTACCGGAGACTAGGTTAATATTGGTTCTTGCTGCATATCTCCATTGAATATCGTAGTCGTTGATTGTTCTTTTTTTTCCTTTCCTGACTTGAATTATTGTCTGACAACTCTAAAACACGTTTGTAAATACAGAGGGATACCTGTTTGGTTGCATTATGTGCCTGGCACTGTGTTTCGGACTGAAAATAAGCCTTTTAAGGTATGGGAGTCAAATTGTTAAACCCTAGGGGTTACATATCTTTGCAGATGATGTTCCAAGAATATTCATTCTCTTTTGGTTGAAAAGAACATTCATACTTCCATGTCATCTTGTGATATACTTTGATAGTGAATTCATTTTGTTATTATTTTCTTGTTCGCCTCGATGACTAGGCCATTGTGTTGCCATTATTTTTTCAGTTTACGCTTACTTGATTAATTAATTACATGTCTCTAACTGATTCATTTTCTTTTTAAAACTTGCTGGGGTTTCAGTATCACATGCAGAAGTTCACAACATTCATAGTTGACCTAATGAAACAGGAGAAGTTTTTTGCATCGCAAGGGGGTCCTATTATCTTGGCCCAGGTAAGCATCTTTGACTTTGAGAGTGATGGTCAATCTTTTTTCTTGCCGAACCATCTAGTGATAGTCAATCAACTATCCTGATTTTGTGAAATTACACAGCACCAATACTTTGTATCTGTATATTTATCCTCCTTGAGAGATAAATACAGCGGAGAAAATATTTCAATGCCAGAAGCTTACATTTCTACTCTAGAAAATGTACTGGAGATGTCGAAAGGAGGAGGAAAGAAATATATGTTTCATGAACCTTGTTCCCTTCTATTAAAATGGGTCCTCTAGGTCCAAATTTCAAAACCCTGGCGATATCGATCTTATTTGTTCTGATTTGCTTTTTTTCCTAGATTAGCCCTTAGCTAAGCTTGGTGACATTGTGTATTCATTCTAGTTCCCTGAATCATCACATCGTGTGATTGGAAGTGGTTCTCGATTTCAACATTTCACTTCTGTGATTGGATATAGAGTTTTATTAAATAATATAAGGATGAGGGAACATGAATTGATGAGGGAACATGACTACATTTTTGGTTTTCTTACTCGTATGGTATGCATTTTCCCAAACAGTTTGAAGTTCCTTAGACTATTGGTTGTGTATGTGATAGTGTTTTATGTTAAGGGATACTAGTATTTGAAAGTAATTTCCCAGAGTTAAAGGATATGGGTGATTGAAAGTAGATTTCCGAGACACATCTCTCGTGTCTAGTATATTTGATATGAGAAATCCCCGTAGAGTCTGATTATGTAGAATTACACATCTGGTTAACTATTCATTGTTCACTTTGGTTTCGGTCATGAATTTTTAGTCTTTCAGAACCCACCAACTAATTTTTTTGATCAAGTAAATCAATTGCAGGGTTTGGGAATTTGCTCCAGCTTTAGTTTTGCATCTTGTTTGTTGGGAATTTGCTTCAAATCTCATTTATGTATGTCGTCGAGCAGATGTTAAGATTCATAGAATGTGCATTGTGGGTTGCAGGTAGAAAATGAATATGGATACTATGAAAAGGATTACGGAGAAGGGGGTAAACAATATGCTATGTGGGCTGCTAGTATGGCTGTTTCTCAGAATATAGGTGTCCCTTGGATAATGTGCCAACAATTTGATGCTCCAGAGTCTGTGGTAAGGGTCTTGAACGGTTTATCACTTATCATACCATA
Organism: Cydonia oblonga; assembly: GCA_015708375.1. Lineage (NCBI taxonomy): Eukaryota > Viridiplantae > Streptophyta > Magnoliopsida > Rosales > Rosaceae > Cydonia > Cydonia oblonga. The sequence goes on along the minus strand of JADOBS010302651.1, from coordinate 9,946 downwards.
GAGAATTTCTGTTTATTTACAATTATCAAATGTAAATATACAATTAACAGAATCCACATTCTGTGTATTATGTTTGAAATAAAGTAAAAATGATTTTGTGAGATTAAAAAGTTTTTGTTTTAACTTATGGAATTGGGACATTATTCGTCCTGCACATGCATACAAATGATGTTTTCCTTAAATGTGTTTGTGAGATTTAAGGTCTATTTCTGACATTTTTCATCAAGGTTTTGTACTGCAATTTCTCAATTGAAGTATTTTTTTTATGTCAAAACGATATAAAACCTGAAAATGCTCATTTGTTCACCTTATCTATTACATGTACCGGTTTTATTTTACTTAGCCATGTTTTGTATCGCAAAATAAAACCCCATTATGATCCCAGGCAGAATTAAACGGTTACTTGTTTGTGACCGGTCTATATTGTTATAGACTATAACTGATTACCAATCCCATGTTTCTTTTGCAGATAAATACTTGTAACTCCTTCTACTGCGACCAGTTTACACCTATCTATCAGAACAAACCTAAAATTTGGACAGAGAATTGGCCTGGCTGGTAATGTAGTATTTCACCTCTGTCTATCTGTTCATGTTTCTATTACTATACTGCGCAGTTTTTCTGTTACGGTTTCCTCATCATAAGTTGTCTTCATGAAACTATGGCTCTTTGAAAACCAAATACAATTCAGCTCCCATCCCAAAAGGCCAATGAATCAATGATGCTTCTAATATTCTTTCTTTGTGAATCAAAATTTCATCTTGACTTATGTGCTTGGATCAATCTCTATTCATTTCAGGTTTAAAACATTTGGGGGCTGGAATCCTCACAGGCCCGCTGAAGATATTGCTTTTTCTGTAGCTCGCTTTTTCCAAAAAGGCGGAAGCGTACACAATTACTATATGGTACTTCATTTTGATGCATCTAATATCACATTCCATGTCAATTTTGTACTTAATTAATATCTTGTTGTTGGCATTACGGTTTTTGACATAATTATCAATGGTGTTAATTTCGGCTTTATCTTTTCTCTTCTTTTCGTGGTTTAGTATCATGGAGGAACAAATTTTGGTCGAACTTCTGGTGGACCATTCATTACCACAAGTTATGACTATGAGGCACCAATTGATGAATATGGATTACCTAGGCTTCCAAAATGGGGGCACCTTAAGCAACTTCACAGAGCCATCAAGTTATGTGAGCATATTATGCTCAACAGTCAGCCAACTAATGTATCACTGGGTCCTTCCCTAGAGGTATATTTTATGATAGTATTTGACTACATCTTTGCTAGATATTAATCATTTTTTTTTTGTATATAAATTTAGTTATCAAATGAAAGTTAAAACTAGTTATAAGCTCGGTGTATTTAATTCAGGTTATTGTCTTCGGCACTAAAACATGTTTAAAGCTTGGTATTTGACTGACTTCATCCTCAAGATCATTAGATATGTTCGAATTAATTTGATATTCCTGATACTGACATATGCAAGAATTGCTATATGGTTCTTGTAAGTGGATCTGTTAAACCTAAATATATGCAGTACTATCTCATTGCTGCATATAATTTTTTACTGGAAGTTTTAATCTCTAGTTCCACCTGTTTATGCTTTTAATCTGCTTGACTATGGGGAACCATTACCGAACAGTATCCTATGTTGTAGGCTGATGTCTTCACCAACTCTTCTGGAGCATGTGCTGCCTTTATAGCGAACATGGATGACAAAAATGACAAGACAGTAGAATTTCGAAACATGTCTTATCATCTTCCAGCATGGTCGGTTAGCATACTGCCAGACTGCAAGAATGTAGTGTTTAATACAGCAAAGGTAACTTTTAAGTTTCTGATGCCTGCATTCTATTAAGGTAACTTAGTTCTAAAACTTTGTATGTTTAGCTCATCTTGTATTCAATGATACATGCATGTATCACATGTATCTCTATATGTAGAGATACAATTTAGATCTTAGACATACAGGATGTTGTTCAAGCTTCAAGTCAGGTGGTTTAAATGGCAGGTCACTTTAATTATTACATTTAGATCTTAGTGTTTATGCTGTCCTGTATCACGAACTTACCATCCTAGAAAAATGATCCGAACCATCTAATTTTTAAATCTCCATTCAAGGTTCATCCTTGCCAAGAAATCAGCCAAATATGAAGATATATAATCATTTTATTTCCATCATAATGACCCTTAAACAGAGATTTGAAAAACAGACAGTTCAGATCATTCAACTATAATGGAAAGATATTTCTGCTTTTCTAGAAAATGGAGACCCCTCTCTAGATGCTCGCTTTATATGTCTACAGACTACATGTGTGTGCTCCCATTCATGGAGAGAAAACACTGAAACAATGAAACAGTATGTGTATGTCCACGCGCGAGCTCATACGTAGAGAATATATAGAAAGGAAACAATAGAACACTGAAACAGTATGCAGATGGAAATGATATGAAAATGATATATTGTCGTTCTTGGGAGAGGCCCTAAACATTGCAAATTGTTCTCTAACTGGTCTGGTTTACTGTTTACTGTTTACATGATTGACTAGTAAGCTGGCATACTCTACAAGTTATGGCATATATGACGGTAGAGAGTTTGAAATTAAACTCTCTTGTACTAAGATCTCCTTATCAAGAAATATTCCATTGATTTATGAGTCCTCGAGAAATGATATGCGAATAACTGCTGATGGAATGGTGATGACATATTGTACTAAGACCAACGATCTACAGTACTTTAACAAGAAATATTCCCTTGATTTCTGTGCTCTTTACCAGTGATTCACAAATAAATAGGCATGACATATGCCCCTCTAACTTTCCTGAATTTTTTTTTTATCACTTTAGCTTTGAATTAGGGTTTACAATTCAACTTGAAATTTTCCAATAGGTTGGATCCCAGAGCTCTGTAGTTGAAATGTTACCTGAGAGTTTGCAGCTATCAGTGGGATCAGCAGATCAAAGCTTGAAAGATCTGAAATGGGATGTATTTGTGGAGAAAGCTGGGATTTGGGGTGAAGCGGACTTTGTAAAAAGTGGCTTGGTAGATCACATTAACACTACAAAATTTACGACGGACTATCTTTGGTATACAACAAGGTTTGTCTCTGCTCATTTGGAAAAAAATAACGGCTTAGTTTACCATCTAAAGTCATTTTCTCTAGGATTTTCTGAATCAAGTAATTTCTTTGACTCATATGATTCTTTTAATGGCAGCATATTGGTCGGTGAAAATGAAGAGTTCTTAAAGAAAGGAAGCTCGCCAGTTCTTCTACTTGAATCAAAGGGTCATGCTGTTCATGCTTTTGTGAATCAAGAACTCCAAGGTTATTTTTCTTGTCTAAACGACTTATGGTCAGTATTCAAAATGAAAGCTTCTATGGACTTGCTTCTTTTTCTGTTTAAGTCATACCTGATCTGCAGGACTAGGTATTTTGATGGTACGTTTATGCTTGTAAAAATAATTTGTGGCTGAATTGAGGCAGAAGTTTGTGACTTTTTCTTATTTCATGAAGCGTCTCATAAATTGAGACAGAAGTTATAGTTGAGGATATAACAATCTTACATAGGTTATTCTAAGTGTTTCATTTCAGTAAATAAGCTCCTGGGTCTCCTGCCTTTGGTAGTTGGTTCTGGATTGGATGCTCCAACTATAAACGGTTATTAAGAGGTCAGGCCCCATTTGGCCACATGTTTAAGCCCCGTGTTTGGCCTAGTCTATCACATTTTGGGGGTGGGGTGGGGGAGTCATGATGAGAATATGAAACTCCTACCTCTGATATTCAAACCATTGCATTTCAAAGAACCCTAAGCATCTCCATCCATTTATCAATTTATGTTTAATTAGATGCTCCATCTTTAACTACACCCTTACAAAGTATAGACTGTTGAAAACAGATCCGGGTGATTAGATTTACGAAACAGTTTTTGGTGCATGTCTATCTCATTTGTGGGTGCTACATTACTGCCATCCAGTATTCTACATATTCTGGTGCATTCTTCTGGTTACCTCCATGATTAGTTGACGTTCTAGTTAATTTTGTTATTGTTGACAGTATGAATTTAGTAAACCCCACAGCCGGAGTCATTTAATTCTAAATCCTTTTTGGCAACCCCTTGCTAATAAATGTCTTATATGCTTGATGTTCAGCTAGTGCAGCTGGAAATGGCACGCACTTCCCCTTCAAATTAAAAACTCCCATCTCTCTGAAGGAGGGGAACAATGATATTGCTCTACTAAGCATGACAGTTGGTCTGCAGGTATAGTTGTCTTCTGTCATGTCTAATTTCCATGATTTATTCGACTTTAACTGTCAGTTGAGACTCTAGTGTAAACCACTTTCATCTGGTGCACCACGGAAAACAACTACGAGTATACACAGGTGTATTATTTGAATATATGTCTGCAACTTCGGTTATTTTGTTAACTTAATAATTTTTGAATTGGAGCTTCTGACGAGGAGTCCTCTTTGAGGAGCTCGCTTACAATGCGGTTCAATAGTCTGAAGCATATCTTTTTTAGGTCCCTTTCAAAAATCAATCTAACAAAAAATCTTCCAAATTGGAGAACATTTTGTAGGATTTTCTTCAAGAATCATCCCTGCAAATTCCGCAACTATTTACTCGTCTAATTGTCGTCAAATATACTGACAAACATGGTGTTGATAAACATTGATATGATCGTGATAGTAATCACATGGATAAATGGTTTTTTCATGTACTGCTAGTCTGCTATCTTACATGGAAAACGTAAAGGAAAAAAAAGACATTTCATACATTGGACCACATTGATGGATGGGCCTCCATAATATGATATTTTTTTGCCGAATGAACATCAATAGAGGTTTCCGTATTGAGTGTACTTGTTGAAACTAGTAGGCTCCTTACCAACCATCTATGTACCTTGTTTCCAACATTTTCAATAGCTTATTGATCTTTTCTTCATGCTTTTAGAACGCAGGATCATTTTATGAATGGGTAGGGGCAGGGCTAACTAGTGTCAAGATTCAGGGATTCAACAATGGGACAATAGATTTGTCAGCGTATAATTGGACCTACAAGGTATTTTTCTCCCTTTTTATATCTTGTGTTATTTTCTTTGTACTTCTGTAATTGGAGCGAACACAGCATAAACTGCAACCCGTTAATATCTTACAAGGGTCTGAAATGTGGTTGCAGCCCCTTTTAAATTTTTAACTGACTTACCTTAATTTCTTTCTTCCATTTCCAGATTGGATTGGAAGGGGAGCATCAAGGTCTTGACAAGGAAGAAGGTTTCGGTAATGTAAATTGGGTTTCAGCCTCAGAACCTCCAAAGGAACAGCCTTTGACATGGTATAAGGTGAGCACTTGGATTACCCGACATATCTTATGTATGACGATAACCAGTTACTTGGTTTGAACACAGCTGTTTACTGGAGGTAATAGAGAATAATCAGTTACTCGAAATATTGCAGGTTATTGTGGACACTCCACCGGGTGATGATCCTGTTGGGTTGGATATGATTCACATGGGAAAAGGTCTAGCTTGGTTAAATGGAGAAGAGATTGGAAGATACTGGCCTAGGAAGGGCCCTTTACATGGATGTGTTAAAGAATGCAATTACAGAGGCAAATTCGATCCAGACAAATGCAATACAGGGTGTGGAGAACCAACGCAAAGATGGTAATATAACATCTGAAAAAATTCATTACACCTTTTGTTTTTGGAAGACAATTATTTTTTGAATCTGTTTCAATTGCTGCCAAAATATTTTTTACACCAGACAGATGTAGGTAAATGTTCCGTGACCTTTATCAGATCTCAAAATGATACGATGACCGTCAAGCACAGGCGTTAATACACAAACATAAGCAAGCATGATATACGTACATGTGTATGTATTGGAATCCTTTCGCAAATTTTCAATGCCATTTTTCTTTCCAAAAAAAACATAACTGTGGTGTTTATGGTTTGGAGACTTCACTTCGACATGTAGATACAAACCTACAAACTACGAGTATCATGCTTTGTTTCCCCTTGTCAACAAGTTTGTACTTTTTTATGCTGTCAATTCACGAAATATTTTACAGTAATAGACTTCGATCTTCATGGTGTTCTCAGTTCTTTTCTTATAAAATTAATGAGACAAAACTGCTGCAAACTGGCAGCTCTATTGTTTGTCACCATGAAAAACTCACCTCTTACTGTTTCTGGACCAGGTACCATGTTCCACGGTCTTGGTTCAAGCAGTCTGGAAACGTACTGGTGATATTCGAGGAGAAAGGTGGAGATCCATCCAAAATTGAGTTCTCAAGGCGGAAAATCACTGGTGTGTGCGCTCTTGTAGCAGAGAATTACCCCTCTATTGACCTTGAATCTTGGAATGAGGGAAGTGGAAGTAACGAAACCATTGCAACCGTCCATTTAGGTTGCCCCGAGGATACACATATTTCAAGTGTAAAATTTGCCAGCTTCGGGAATCCTACAGGTGCCTGTGGGTCCTATACACAGGGCAACTGCCATGACCCTAACTCCATTTCTGTGGTCGAAAAGGTAAGCACATCCAACTCCCCTTAATGTGAGTTCAACTGGAATTATAGATGCGTCCAATTGAGTATTTGTTGTCGTTGTTGGGGAGGATTTCCTATTCCAGTAAGCTTGTCAGCACGCTTGCTAACATTTTTACAAACCATCTTTAATTCAAAACTTGTCAGCAAGTTTGATTACATTTTGATAGCATATAATTTAGAGGTTTTTGACAGTTAGCCCACCCCAACCAGCTTTAGATACAGTGTTTCTTCAACTTTAACCTTACCTAGTACACGAAAGTCGTATTTCTTTAATTCAATTCATCTCATTTGGACCTTAAGTTTAGGCGTTCTTCGTTGTCCATAAATAGTTCAGTTTTTTTTAGTTCCCTTTTGAAAATTACTGGATCCACCCTTACCTTACATAATCTCATGTAATATAATTATCGGCATTTATACGACTTGAGTCTTTACTGTCAGTTTCCTAACATGCTTTCTACTTATTGCAGGTCTGCATAAATAAGAACCAATGCGACATAGAATTAACAGAAGAAAATTTTAATAAGGGTTCGTGTCTGAGTGAACCAAAGAAGCTTGCAGTTGAAGTAGAGTGCAACTGAAATTTTGAATTTTTATATTTCAACTTTGGAAAGAAAGAGGAGAGAACTTGCTACTTTGTCATATTACAGCTTTATCATATTTCATTGCTAATTGCTATACAAGAATGTAGCAGGAAACACAACCGATATATCCAATTTTATTGAGAATTTGAAAGAGGTATCTGCTGTGTGCTTATTGATTTGTTTCCTTGACAGTGAAAACCAGACCTTTTGCAAAGCGGATTTGATTTGTTCTTTCAGGGGAAGTGTAACTGTTTGGTGTGGTTCTTCATAGCCGATAGCCCGAATTTGAATGGTTGAGCACGAGGGAAAAGAAAAACTTGTTAACAAATATATCATCTGTTTGAAGCAGTATGACTAATCGGTGAACATCCAAACTGCAACTTTTAGCCACAAAGACTGAATATCTGCATTCTCCTCGGAACTCCAATCTTGAGAGTCAATCTAGTCTTCACTGCCAAAACTTCGACGTGCACATGGAATTGGATGGGTAGGGGGATATGCAGTTCCAATCTTTGCCAAGATTGGTAATGCTGGTGAGCAACTTCAAAGATGGAGCATTTTATTTGGGGAAAGCAAGAGGCCAAATTGCTTGGTTGCCTTCCTGTGGATTTGTTATACCTGTTCGGTCTTCCCTTCTCCTCCTCCTCCCGACTTTCTACCTAGTTTCAACTATGGCACCTGTTGCCTTGAGTGTGGGATTGGGGCTAATAATGCTTTGGTGGATGTTGGATGCAAGGAAATGGTTCAAAGGACCTGTTAGAAACATTGAAACTGATAACGGAAAGGTAATTTACGCGCTCAAACACACGAACACTTGCGCACAGATTGTATATACATATCAGACAAATTTATGCCGTAATTAAGACGAAGTTGACAAAGTCTAGTACAAAATTAAAGACTTAAAGCACAATCTTTAAAGTTTAAACATCTTTGCATATGCATTGCATAGCCTTCCAGAATGCAAACTAGTGAGGTAAATAAGACCCGTCTCTAAGACTTGGAATTTGAAGCTGGACGTGGCGCACCTGCGATCTCAGATCTTCCAACTCTTGCAGCCATTTCATGTAGCTTGAGTTCTTTGCCAGAACGTCTTTAGAGACCTCCTTTCTCTGGACCAAACTGGCTGCATACCTGTCGAAGTTATTGATATTTTCCCACAGAAATTGTAGCTTCCTAGTATCAGTCTCACTTCTAACATTAGTAAGCAATTCCCTAGCTTCCTCCACCCTTGCCCAGAAGCACGTATCCTGAGTCAAACCTGCAAACTTGCTTCTGCTTCTACTTCGCTTCTGATCGTTGATGCTTCTCTCCTTCCACCATCTGTCGAATATCTCAAACCTCCTCTCTCTTCCATGCGCCAAGTAATGACCCTTGACACGATGCATACCAGTTCTATAGTACTCCGCGATGTCCAATGGCTCAACGAGGAGTTTGTAAGACTGGGAAGCATTTACCCATTTTGCTCGCTTCTGAAAATCGTGAGGCAACTCATTTGTCTCCATCATTTTTATCACCCCATCCCAAAATGCAGCAAGCATGTGGCGGTTCATGTTGACCCTGTTACCCTTTTTTGAGGAGCCCCTTTGCTTGAAGGCGTCATAGTACCCCAGTTGCTCGCCAGACTCGTCGCAGGATGCCATGTACCACTCGATTTCAGCTCTGTGAGGCGTGTACTTGGAGAGCCGAACAGCTAAATTAGCACAATTCAAACTTGGGGCACGGCCTAATCGCCTTGCTGTCTTTAGGCACTCTTTCGCAGGTGCGGCAGCTGGTTCCTGAAATTCATTAATTCAACATGTACACATGAGATGAACGGATGAAAAAAGGTTCGGTTCATTTCACAAACGAAACACACATACGTGGCTCTTTATTCCTAAGGACTGTAATGCCAATGCAACCCCTGCTTCGTAGCTTGATCCTGGAAGCTCGTCCTGCTGCATGAACCTTGTCTTCAGAAACTGTGAAGAAATATTGTCAACATAGTCTCCGTACATGAGGTGATCCTGGATACAGCACATTGGGTTAGCTTCAGCTGGCATAAACATCAAATGCATCATGGTCATCACAGACACTGCATTCTCCATACACAGAGCTCCCTCCTGTGAGCAAAACAAGTAGCTCCCAAATGGACAATACGACATGATGCTGCTGCTGCTGCTTCCTCTCTCTTCTCCTTCTTGCGATGATGACGCACGCAAATAAGCTGACACGAAGCTGGATAGTGCAGCTTTCTCTTCGTCCCGCAGTTGAACATGAACACCGAGATTTCGAAAGCGCTGAAAGCATTGTAGCAAGAAATGCAGTACTTGAGCGCTGCATGATTCAATTGGAGCAAGGAGTAGTCTTGGCATGATGTCGTACTTGGAAACTACGTGTAAAAAATTGCCACCCCATCTTTCTCGGAGGATTGCTCGCGAAAGGGAGGCATTGCCGAGCAATGGTGATCCGAAGGTAATGCAAAGGACTGAAAGGGGGCAAGAGATGGATTGGAGGTAAGAAAGGAGCCAGAGAGCACAGAGTGAGGCAGTTGTTCCTCCTATAGAATGGCCTGTGATCACAATGGACTTGCTTTTCTCTGTTAGTGCCCGCATCTGCACCACCATCAGCAGCATTTGTATATGTCACTTGATTCTATAACTTGTAGGGAGCGGATCAATATGGTACATTAATCAATTATCCTACTTATCAAATTTGCAGTTAAAATTTAACATGGAATGGATAATATTTGATTCATTTGATTTTCCGTTCGTGAAGACCAAAAATATTGGTAGATATTATTATCAAGGCATGTATCTAGCACTAGCAG
>JADOBS010302650.1:0-14799 GCA_015708375.1 Cydonia oblonga | reverse complement strand
TAAGAACATATACAATATATATATATATATATATATATATATATATATATATCGGAAGGAAAATATAAACATAGGGAGTTCATGCATCATGGGGAATGTTTTCCTGCTTCATGGTCGTTTCAAATATGTTACTTTATTTTAAGCGTACCTGATTGGTAGAAAACAAAAAAAAACCTTTGAATTTGTAGAAGATCTTTTCCAGAAAGCCGGAATTGCATATCTAATGCGTTGTATCATGTTCAACAAAGAAAAATTAAATTGAATAAATAGCAAGTAGATCAATTCAATAAAATAATAAATTAATCACAAAAAGAATGATTAAAACTTAATACTCCCCTGATTGAAGATCAAACTCTCTTTTGCGTAGCATCAAGATCGTGCTGATAACGTGTTGTAGGTATAATTTACTGAACGATTATGAAGGCCATAAAGAGAGAGAGAGAAAGGTGCGACAATGGTAGAGAGAAGAGAGATATGTGTAATTGTGAGGTGTGTGTTATTCCACTCCATTGTACCTTTATTTATAGTAATAGGGAATTCCTTACCCTTTAGGATTACAACATTTAATAGGTAATCGACTCCTAATAGGAATATAAGAGATATTCCAAGATATACTAGGATTTACACAATCACATTTATAATCTAATAGGACTGCAACATTATTAATATTTTTATTAAAAAAAGAGGGAGAAAATAGTATAACTAGGTTAGTTTAGCAACATTCTTCTATAAAATTTGAAAAAGAAAATTAGAGCAATAGCTCCTGAACTTTGGTTGAATTGGAGTTTTGGTCCTTGAAATTAAAAATTCATGAGTATTATCCTTGAACTTGTTATAATATGGAGCATTAATCACTTTCGCCAACCAGGTTAGAACTTTCAAAGAGATTTAAATGAACAAAAAATGGTTTGAAATTCTAACGGAATTATCCAAAGAAACTAGGGATTCACACTATTATAAGTTCTAAGATTAGTACTCACTAAATTTTAGCTTGGGGTCAAAATTCCAATTAAGCTAAAGTTGAGGTATCATGCCACAATTATCTCAATCTGAAAAAACAAGGGCAAAAGTTCATTTGTTCTAAAAAAAAAGGGGTATTTTACAAAATTCCCAATATACTAACACAACCAATATCCCATCTCTCATTGCTGAGCAGTTCGAGCTTCTGAGTTCTTGTGTCTTTTGGTGGGTGTGGGTAATAGTCATCACACTGACCCACGGATGCTGGAAAATCCTCCATCAGCGGCAGCAGCCGCAGCAGATCCAGGCGCGGTCGTGAAGCGCTATGCTCCTCCCAATCAGAGGTATTCGTTTCGTTCTTCCATGTGGGTGTGGTTCCTTTTTTCTTTAAAACAATGTTATTAAAATCAAATTAATTCAGTAGTTAATTGAAAACTAGTTAATTGTTTGCATTTCATTTGATTCATTTCAGGAATCGTCCTCTTAACAGACGCAAATCCGCAGGTAACTTCACCTTTTCCCCATGTACCTTAATCTCTTTTACGCTACATTATCTGAGGGTCCGATTGATAACCATTTCAGTTTTTGAAAACTGAAAACTGAAAGCTATCGATACCAAACAAAAACTTAAACCGAAATGGTCATCAACCGTTCATTTAGTTTTCAATTTCTAGTAATTTTTTTAAAAAACTGCAAACATGTAATTGATTTCAGTTTTCAAATAAAAATAAAACTAAAGTTTGTTCGGTAACCGTTTTTACTTTTAAATTTTATTTTTTTAGTAGAGTGATATTGTTAGTGGATTAATTAGTTAGTTTTTAAGGAAGGAGAATCAGCATGATTGCTGTCCTCCACGATAAAGCGACATGCTCCTTTACGTGGAATTGGAAATGAAAATTTCCTTGTTTGTGAATTTTGGGAATGAAATTTCCTTATTTGTGAACTTTGGGTTGGTACTATGTCCCAAGGTCCCGGGGCTCAGGCTCATCTGCAGTCCAATGCAGAGTGGAGCACCTGGATCCAAGTTGGGAGGTCACATATACTGGGTTTTGGAAATAAAATGCAATACATGTTTTGTGATGTAATATTGGTGAATGAGAAAGGAGGTGCAAAAAATCAACTAAATAAAAACGAAAGCTAGCATCTGAAATTGATAATGGAAGTTAATTGCCAAACAAGTTTTCATTTTTCATTTTCACTTCTTTTTTTTTTTTCTTCATGTGAACGGCAAAAATGAAATGGTTATCAAACGGACCCTAATTTTCAATGGAGATGGAGGTGACAAGTTTTATGGCATTTTGAGGCTGTATTAATATCAGTGTCGAAGAGGATAATAAAGTCAATAGATGTGTTAGTAAATCAGATGAGTCGAAAGTTAGAAAGTTACTACTGTAAATATTCTTTTACTTTTCCTTCGAAACTTTTGGCTGTCCTAAAGTGTAACTATAAATACTTGATGATTTTACTAAGTACACTTGGTTGTATCCTCTCAAGAATAAATCAGATGTTTTTGCTGCATTTTTTCAATTCCAAGCTCTTGTTGAGAACCTGTTTGGTAACAAAATTGGTACTTTAAGATCTGATTCAAGGGGTGAATTTCTTAGTTCTAATTTTAAGTAGCATCTTGACCTTCATGTCATTCAACAACATCTTGGCTGTCCTTACGCCCCACTACAAAATGGTTGTGCTGAAAGGAAGCACAAACATGTTGTAGAAACTGCAAGGACTCTGTTAGTAGCTTCCAAAGTACCACATCACTTCTGGGTAGAAGCCTTCCTTACTGCAGTCTATCTCATCAACAAACTACCCCCTCTTTCTAAACCATCACCATGGGAACAATTTTTCAAGAAATCACCAGATTACAGTCAACTTAGAGTGTTTGGTTGCAGCTGCTATCCCTGGTTAAAACCTTATACCAATTCCAAACTAGAAGCCAAGAGTACGCAATGTGTGTTTATTGGCTATAGTTTAACCCACAAAGGATATAGATGTCTAGATCCTCTTACTAACAGAGTTTACATCTCTATACATGTTTACTTTGATGAAGACTCCTTTCCTTTCCATAGTACTACCCTTTTGAAATTATCACCATCTATCCCAACATCCAATTCTTCTTCCTTTTCCCTCACCTTTCCTCACCTATATCCTACCTCCAAACACCACTTCTCAACTCAACCCTTCCCTGCCTCTTTACCTCAATCATCATCACATTCAACCACACCTGAATCTGCCATTAATCCTCCAATAGACCCTTCTCCTGCATCTGTATCTCAACCAGAACCTATCCCTACACCTTTACCTCCATCACAACTTGTCACTTCTACCCATCCTATGCAAACTAGGTCTAAATCTGGCATTTTCAAACCCAAAGCCTACACTGCAACTAAACATCCCCTGCCTTCTCATCTACACACTGAATATGTTCCTTCCACTTACCTGCAAGCCTCCAAGTATCCTCATTGGAGGGTAGCCATGCAAGATGAGTTTAATGCCTTGCTAAATACAGGAACTTGGACCCTACTTCCTCCTCTTCTCAAAACCTTGTTGGATATAAACGGGTTTTTAGAATTAAGAAGAAACCAGATGGTTCTGTGGACGGATATAATGCCAGATTAGTAGCTAAGGGCTACAATCAAGAGGAAGGTATTGATTTCAGTGACACATTTAACCCAGTGGCCAAACCAGTTATTATAAGGATCTTACTTACTTTGGCTGTTCAATCTATCCATGATAAGTTGGAGTGCAAAGAAGCAACATACAGTTGCTTGTTCATCCATAGAAGCTTTGTACAGATCATTAGCCCATACTGCTGCTGAAATCACTTAGATTTGTCAACTGTTCACTGATATTAGCTTTAAACTACCTACGTTGCCTCAGATTTGGTGTGACAACAACTCAGCTATGGCTTTGGCTTCCAATCTTGTCTTTCATGCTAGAACCAAACATGTGGAAATAGATTATCATTACATCCAAGAGCTGGTTTTGGCAAAGCTTCTTACTGTTCAATTTGTATGCTGTCAGGATCAACTAGCAGGCATTCACACTAAATCTTTTCCTTGGCAAGGGTTTCTCCAACTTCGATCTAAGCTTTCTCTTCAGCCTTCTCCGTTTAGCTTGAGGGGGTGTGAAGAGGATAATAAAGTCCATAGATGTGTTAGTAATTAAAAAGAGTCAAAAGTTTGATAGAAAGTTACCACTGTAATTTTACATTTTCTTAGTAACTTTTGGCTTTCCTAATGTGTAACTATAAATACTTGTGTAACTTATCTTGAGGTATTGAAATGAATCATTTGCTCAATAAATGGTTTTAAAAACTAGTTTTGATACTCGCCTAGGCGCTTTTTTGGGTGGGGATATCTAAAAAAGGCATCTGCCCAACCAGACTAGGCGGCATAAGGTTGGTGCAAGGTTTTAAAATCTTCTCAGCCTCAATTCTCTATGACGGAAACGGAAGTATAGACGGTTAGAACTGCGGCGAACCTGCCTTGCATAGACTCATCAGATTTTCCTTTTTCCTTTCCTTTTCTCATTTTTCTTATATTATTAAATATTTAAATAATTGTAAAATGTTTCTTTAAAACATTACAACACCCAATGGATAAAACAAGCCTTGAATGACAATGAATATTTGTTTTAGAAAAAGTATTATATTATACTTTTATTAAGGACTATAATAATCTTAGGTACCGTGAGGCTATTGCCTCACTTCTATCGCCTAGGCAAAGCTATCCATTAAGTCCCTTGGCTTCGCCTTGGCCTTTTAAAACACTGATTAATATACCAAATTTCCATTAAATCTTATATCTTTTAGATCCTTACATATTACCTCATCGTGTGTGAGTCTTCATCGGATTCTTAATCAAGAACCTCTTATATTAATTTCCTTAATTTGGTTTATGTACTAACTTTCTAAGCTTAGTTGTGTAAATCTGTCATTAATATTTGTTGCTGATAATGTTTATCATTTTGTTTCTTCTAATCACTCTTACCATCCATCTTAACATTCAATATTTGTTGCTCATGCTCTTAAAGCCTAACATTTCATCCCTTGGAGAATAGTTAAACGAATACTATATAATCCCGGTTGTTCCATTATGGATTTTATCACACATAATACTTACAAGATTTTCTTCTTCCATCCTCTTTACATTCTACTTATTTCATAATTTTGCATTACTGATCCTGAAATCACTTCACAAGCGATTTGTTCAGAGTTCCTTTGCTCCTGAGTTGTTGGTTATTGTTAAGTTAAGTGTCTTTGGTGAATTTTCACTGCGTTTATTCTCTGTTATAGCTCAATAATTATTTAACCCTTTGATTCTTTCACATTCTTCATGCTTCTTAAGAATGTCTCCAGAAAAATTATGTCATTGGGAACCATCAGAAGTCATGTATATTTTCATTATTTCTTTCAGCAGTTAGCACTGATACAAACAGCAACAACATGAATTAGTTTTAATCCTTATTCTAATGCTAATTTTATCAGGAAATCATTAGTATCTGTCAATTCTAGTTTTTATGTCAGTACTTGTCACATCCTGGCCTGGGCCCCCACCACATCCCGGGCCTGCTCCACCACCGTAGCACGATATTGTCCGTTTTGGGCCCCGACCACGCCCTCACGGTTTTGTTTTTGGGAACTCACACGAGAACTTCCTAGTGGGTCACCCATTATGGGAGTGCTCTCGTGCACCACTCACTTAACTTCGGAGTTCCGATGAACTCTGAAGCCAGTGAGCTCCCAAAAGGCCTCGTGCTAGGTAGAGATGAGAATATACATATAAGGCATAGAGGATCCACTCCCTTGGACGATGTGGGATGTTACAGTACATATATCTCAAATAATTTGATATAAGAAAGTGTACTATCTGTCATATCTAGGGTATTCTATTTTATTTTTACAACGTTCCATTTATTGCTTAAGTAGTTTCAACTACTACTTAATGTTTATCATTTCACGTTTTCCTATAGTGAGACCTATCAATTTTTTTCTACTGTAATTCCACAGTTTGGTATTTTTACAAATAGGTACTAAGGCGTGTCTCAACCCTTGTTCTTAAGTAGGAGGAGCTGTCTTTAGTCCCAAAGGCTGTTGTTGTCTGTTTCTTTTGACTTATTTGTACATATCTTTTTATTCTTTTGTGTACCAGAAGTTGAGTGGTCGAGGAAATTGTGACATTTTTAGGGTTACATAACTAATGTGGTTATAAGTTACTGTTTCAGATCGGTTTGATCGAACTACCAATCCTCATGGCGGGAGTGATCTGGAGAAGAGTCAAATTTCCAGTTCAAGAAATATTTCTGTTATGGATCATGGGGATGGAAGCAGCAGCGGTCTTCTGAATGAGAACTCTCGGGGGTTAATAGCTCTAGAGGGGTGTTGCACCAGTGAAGCTTTCCAGCTCTTACATAGTCGTATGTGTCAACAGTTTCTTGAAAAGGAATTGCTATATGTTAATACAGGAATTACTTTGTTTTGGCTCTTTTTCATCAGCCTATTTATGCTCTGCCATACAATTTTGTGCAAATGATATCAGCAAGGGTCCTGAGGTGATCCATGATATTTCAACTTGATGATTGAAAGTAACATGCAATAGAGAATAGGTTATGATGCCTACATTGACATCCTCCTTTCATATTGTTAGTATTTTTATACAAAATAAGTTTAGGGTTTAGGTTTAGGTTGTACATTTAAATTCTTGCAGGTGATTCCTTTCTCCAATCGTCATTCACAAAAAGTTCAAAGTGAAAATAATGTTGCAAGCCCCTGACCCCCACCCACGTTTCTTTTGACTTTTTAGAAAGTTACAAAGAAAGTAAATATTACCAACCATTAGTTGACCTAAGAGTATTTTCTTTGGAGCTTGGATTAAAATTCTTTATGCATAAAAGTTTGCTGGGACTTCGTGCATGATTAACTAAAAGACTAAAGGGGTGTATTTTTCTTTTTTTCTTTTTCGGTGATTACTTGTATGAGGTTTGAATTGGTTAATAATTGCATGTCTTCAAATGCAGGTTGGGCAGCTGCAATGCGTTGCTTCAACGATCCATCTGTAGATCTACCAGGTCAGTGGAAGAATGTTCCTTATTTTCAAAATTTGGTGCATACTCTACATGAAAGTAAAGACATGCATTAAGTGTCCAAATTGATGCATGTATGGTATAGTTCATTCAATCACACAAAATAGTTCTTGTGCAAAATTTTGCTATAAATGGAGGAAATATATCAGCAGTGTATATTAAAGATGGCTGAGGGTAAATAATTGTTTGGTGGTTCAGAGCACAAGCTTTAACAATGTTTGGATGGAGCAATAGGTTGACTACAAGAGTTTTTTTATTAGAGTAATTCTCACATTACTATCCTTAAGTATCGTGAAATTCCAACTTTCATACCTAGAGGTTTTTTTGTCCCACTTTCATTCCTCAAGTTTGAGTGTTGTGACACTTTCATACTTCCGTTAGCCTTTTTGTCAGGGGCTTAATTAACTGATGACGTGGCACGCCACTTAACGATGACTCTGCAGAAGCGTCGCACTGTGGGCCGCATGTGGACATATAAAACAAATAAAAATAAAAATGTTTTTTTTGTCCCACCCTACAATGTGGCACTTTGGGCACGTCCTCTTCTTCTAAAGATAAGGAGAAGAAGCAGGAAGTTCCTCCTCCTCTTCCCCCCTCCCACTCTACAACTCAAACACCATTTCTTGTTCGTGTACCATGAAGTGAATTGGGTCCTCCCACTCCCTCCTCCTCCTCTACAACTCAAACACCATTTCTTGGTCCGTATACCATGAAGCGAGTTTGGTCCTCCCACTCCCTCCTCCTTCTCCCATTGTACTAGTCAAAGACTATTTCTTGGTCCATATACTACAAAGTGAATTGGGTCGGGTCCTCTTCTTCCTCCCACTCTACAACTCAAACACCATTTCTTCTTCCTCCTCCTCCTCCCACTTTACAACTCAAACACCTGATCCGTATACCTGAAGTGAATTGGGTCGGGTCCTCCTCCAATGCCCGAAGAAGATGATGAGAAAACCCATGGCCGTTATCTGCCACCCACGTGAACCCTTCCTCTTCCTCCTCCTCAAATCCTTATATCCATTTCCTCTGCCGCCACCACTCCTCTTCCCCTCTCCACCGAACCGCACGTCTCTCCTCTCGGCTCTTCGCCATTCTCTGCTGTCCCAATTGGCAGTGCCACCCTTCCCTCAAACAACTAACCCCTCCATATCCCCTTCCCATGTCTCCTCTGTCTTCACTCTAACCTTGACCCCAAACCGCCCTCTGCTTCTTCAACTGGATCGCCCTAAAACCCAGATACAAACACACCGTCCATTGCCACTCTTTGCTCCTCAACATTCTTCTCCCTAATGGATTTCTCCAAGTCGCGTAAAAGATCTGAATTTCCATGATTAAGGCTTCCACAGACTCGGTGAGCGACTTTCCTCAAATTTCCATGATCTGAATTTGCAGGGATTTGGAAGGGTGGTTGGGGACTCGGTTAGCGAGCCACAAATCTAGTTTCGAAGATTGACCCTCTACTCAGTAAGAAGGATTTTCAAGATGGGTTTGAATGAATCTGAACTGGGAATTGAGTTGGTAAAGTGGAGGATGTGGGTTTTGGGTTTTGAGCTGGCTGTCTATGTGGGTTCTGGGTTCTGGCGACGTAGATGATTTGGGTTTTCCTTGTCGGTTTCCAGTCCAAGGTTGAAGACAATTTAGGTTTAATTTTTTTTTTCCAAAAATAAAAAAATGCCAGTGGGGCTCACCCACATTTTTGCAGTCATTGTCCAGTGGCTTGCCACGTTATCAGTTAACTAAGCTCCTAACAGAAAGGCTAATGGAAGTATGAAAGTGTAACAAAATTCAAATTTTATGTACGAAAGTCAGACGAATAAAATTTTTGGATGAAGGTTGAAATTTCACTATACTTGAGAATAGTAAAGTGAGAATTACCCTTTTTACAGGTGATCCATTCTCTGCCAACTTCGTCCTAATCACATAGAGTAGGCTGAGGACTTTCCATCGGATTTGATTGATCAGCTAAAGGGAAGGGAGTGCAAAGAATATTTAACAAAATGGAGTTTTTCTGCAATTTTCTAAGAGTGAAGCTGATGGTTATATGAGATGATTTATTCTATGAAAAGCAAAAGGGGCAGTGGGTTGGAGGAAGATGGAGAACCTTCCTGGCAATGATGGAAAGGAGAAATCTGATTTCTGATAAGAAAAAAAATAAAAATAAAAAGGCTAGATAATGAATTGTTAAGGAGTGGGAAGGACTAAAGGAGTCAAGGAGGGGTCTTGAAACGAACCTCAGTTAAGCATGCATCATTTAGTAATCGTATTGTGAGTGATTCTTGCAATTTGGATGGTTTATTCTATATTTATTATGTTTCAGAAAGACCAGTAATGTACACAGGAAGCAGTTCAGCATGGGGTCCCTTCCTCCTTCCTCATCAGGTGATTATGAAATCTCTCTCTCTCTCTCTCTCTCTCTCTCTCTCAATCTCACAATATAATGTTTGGAATGGCTATCTTTAGTTAATGGCTTCGACAGTCGGTGCTGGGTCTCCTGGTTCACCAATGGACTTCTTGAGTGAACTTTGTCGTTCAAAGAACATTTCCGGTGCCGGTTTCGAGACTTAGAAACTCATCCACAACATTACTCAATATCTGAAAGCAAACTTGGAGCGGTTGGTGATCTGTTGTACTCTAATTATATTTTTGGTAGCTGGCAAAAGCTATTAAACTTGCACGTTGAAACTCAACAACATCCATTTACTTAGCCTCTACTGATGTGTGACGCTAACAAGTGATGTGACTGAAGTATGGTTTGTTTATGTATGCATACAGTGTGAAGTAAGTAGATCTCTCTGTGGGAATGGGTTTGTGTGAGAGTGTTCATCTGTTTTTCAAAGTTGAAAACGACTATGCTATGTGATTTCGTGCTATCAAACTCATCTGCAGGAGAAGATGTCTTATGAATTTGATGACCTCACGTCTCACGCCTTCCAACATGTCAAAGTAGCCCCGTTCCGTGGAACATATTTTATGCATTGAAAAGGGGACCAATTGTGTCGTAAAAAATGGTAATCTTAAGGCTGTGTTTTGAACGTCAATTAGTATTATTATCTAATGGTTTATATTTTCATTTGTAAGCAAGAAATCTTAAGTTTAATTATATCATACCAGTTTTTTCACCACCAAATAAATTTTTTTAAGGCTTAATTGTAGCAATGTACTTTAAACTTTATCTGTAGTTTAATTTTAGTTTTTGAACTTTCATATTAGTTTATTTAGTTCTTGAATTTTACAATGTGTTTGTACCATTAATCATTTTCACTAACGCCGTCTATTATTCTGTTAAATTTAAGAGTATATTAAGAACTTCATCTCACAATACTAAAAATAAATTTAAAAATGAGAAATGAAAAAAATCAGACTTTTTTTGTGTTAGAAAATTGAATACATAGGATTTCTTTCTTCGTAGTTCAATAAGTGATTTGTTAGTTGTTTAAGTTCAGTCATAGTTCGATCTACTACCAACCTTGAAGTCACATTGCCTAATATTTATGAGTTGCTAAAGTCCAACCATTTTCTATTTGTATTTTAGTAGTTCAAATTTCATTTTGTTTTAAGTTTAGATATTAATTTATAAATTTTCATTTGTTTTTTAGCTTCTTCTATTGTTTTGAAGTTTTAAGTTGAAGTTCCTATGTACTAAATTTAACGAAGAAGGAAAAAAAAAAGAAAGAGACAACGTTAGTGAAAATGATCAATAATGTAACACATTTGTAAGTTCGAGAACTAAACAAATTAGTATGAGAGTTCAGAAAAATGTGGTAAAAAGATGACTTTCTCGAGGAAAGAACTTACATTTTTAGACTTTGTAAACGGGTCGTGTTTGACATATTAATGTCAAAATGAATCATATTATGTTAACCCACTAAGCTAACGGGTTAAAACATTCAAACACAAAGTCGACCGGTTAAATTAACATGTTACCCGACATGACGTTCAACTATTAAGTACGTATATTATTTCATTACATAATCAAATGAAAAACTTCATTCTAATTCACTGAACATTGATATCTTTAAATTCTTTTTTATTCAATAATACAACTACAATCATGGTGTGGAAAATTTAAAATCTGTTGCAGTCATAATAGTTTAGGAATGTAATTATGTAAATCTTATATTATCTTAGATATTTTTGTGAAATTCTATTATATCTTTTAGACTACTTCCAATTTGATACTGCTTAAATTATACATATAAACAAAAAAAACAAAAAAAACGTGTATAAAAAAAAGCTGAAAGTTCTTTTGTATTTGGTACAAACGCGAACATGCATAACCTAATTTTGAAAAACCAATTTTTTTTTACCAAAAGGCGGGTGAACAGTGCCATTAAATGAATTTTTCAAAAATGGCAATCCTACCCTCTCCCTCTTTCCTCTCGGCTCTGCTCTCCACCGTCGTTGTCCAGTCTGAGCAATTAGATTTTAGATTTCTCCTCTGCATCAGAAACTTCGCTAGCCAATAATCTTGCACCGAGATAAGAAAAAACTTTGTCGAAGCCTCGGATTTCAGACTTCTCCTCTGCATCTAGTGAAAACACTGATCTATTTTAGCTTTCTTGTTCCTCTTGTTTCTCATCTTCATGGTCTTCTTGTTCTTCACATCCTTCAACCTTATCATCTTCGAGGAAACTAAAATCTCCACTGTACAGAAAGTGCTCCAGCACTGTTCACTTGCTAACCCAGATCCCACCCACCTCCCTAAACACGCAACGCCCAAACCACCTAAACCCATCCATGTCGTCGTCGTTAACCTTTTCATCTTGATCGGACAAGAGCAAACTGTGAATTTGACTGAACTTGGATAGATGAAGAAGCCGGAGAAAATAAAGAAGATGAAGTAGACGGAAACAACAAGGAAAGGAGAGTTCAGGGAGATATTATATTTACTAAAACTCAGTTGATGATGGCACTGTTCAGCAATAGTGAAAGGGCGGAAATATCCGTTGGTTTTTGCTTTGGGCTCCGTACTGTTCACACTTCTTTCATCGTTCGTTTCTCTGGCTGCGACCGCATCTTTTTCGCTTTACCTTTCCTCTTCGTTTTTAGCCTTCGTTAGGCTGCGATTTTCTCCCTCTTCGCCAGCCCCTCTTTTGCTCTCAAATCCTTGCTCTTTCTTTTGCAAAATAGTCTCAGAAGAGATCCTGGGTTTATCGAATCCTTTGTTGTTCGGCGTTTTGTTCTCATCTTGCGATCGTCGGGGCAGCAGCTTTAAGGTGAGTTTGTTTTTAATGATTTATTCTCATTTTACGATGTCTAGGCTAACAAATTTAAGGTCTTTATTTTCTTTTTGCTGCGGATCTGCAGGTTTTGACAAGTTTTTTGTGAAATTGGTGCTCTTACATTTGGGGTTTTCTTTTATTCCCAATCTCTCCTTATACAGGTAACTAAATCTCACTTCTTCTCAAATACCCAGAAGCCAAATATTTAATTTTTCACTGTAGTTTGTTACTTTGATCACAAAATTAATCTCTTTTAGCAACCTCCAGTTGTCTTCTGCTTTTCTCACTCTCCAGCGTTCACCAACGCCATCAGGTCTCTCTCTTTCTCTCTCTATATCTCTGATATGTTTATACATGTCGTTGTGTATCTATATATCAGGTTGAAAAAGTTGTTAATTTGATTAATTTTGTTAGGGAAATTATTTGTTTTGGTGATGGATTTGTGGGTTTTAATCGTGTTTTGGATATACTACCAATTTTGTTTTGCAGTAAATTGCAATGGGTTGTCCACGGTTTGCCTGGTAAAACCAGATTTTACGTGTGGGTTTATTCGTAGATGAGTCTATGATTTTTCAAGAGTTGGAGCGTTGTTGGTAAGGCTTGAGCATTGTTGGTAAGGCTTGAGCATTTTCATCACATTAGCTATTCCGTACATTAGTCAAATATGTTCTTATCCCTTGCACTTCATTGTTTATGTTTGGAATTTGTGATTAGAAATTAGAGAATTAACTTCTTGATAATTGCATATGTTTATGCCCCCTCATGATATCACGGGATATAATGAGATTGTTTGCGATCTGATTAAATACATAGTAATAAGGACAATAGTTCATATTTTTAATGAGGGTTAATGGTTCTGGGGTCTTACATTTATTGTTAACAACTATAATTGTTATGGTTGATTATCTTTCTTTTAGTCTTACTGGATTTCTTTGTTCAATGGTTTGGTCCATCTTATTAAGTTTTTCACCAGAGATCTCTGCTAGGACTGCTCTTCTCTCGGACCAGGTACAACTTCTTTCACTTTTCTTGAGGTTTGGATTTTGTACTCATATTTTTCTGCCCATTATATGTTTTTAAGTATCTATCTTTTGGGTTATTTATCAATCAAAGATTATGTGAGGATTTTGACATTTACTTATCATTGGCATATTTAATAAGGTTAGTTTAAGAGAGAATAAAAGAAAGATTTGTTTTCACAGATGAAATTAATCAAATGTCCCATGCTCTACAGTTCAATTCTCTTGATATACACTATGGACATTATTCAAGAAATTGATATGGGCTGAGAACGTATTATATTCGTAAAGTCCAGCCAACGCTGCTCTAACATGATACAAGAGATCAACACTTTCATCCATATGTAAGTTCCTCTAATAAGTACTTTCCACAAATGCTTTACAAATTTGAGCTTTTATCTTCTGATTATTTTATACAGGGGTTTTTATTACTTTTTCTTTGATTGGAAATTTGGCGGTTTCTTAAGATACAATGATATCAAATTAGATTTTTCTAATTTTCTAATTTTGGTATTTTGCAGGGAGTGCTAATATACTGATATTTGGGATTTTTTATCTTTGAAATGGGTAAGTGCTATTTTTAATGTTTTAGTTCTGGCATGTTTGGTTCTTTGAATTCTTTAGTCTGCTTGCTTCTCGTTGCTTCGTGATTTTCATTTTTCAGTGTTGGTGATGGAAATTTGTAAAAATTGTTGTAGTTTTCTAAGAAAGTTGGGATTTTTAGTTATATTTTCTATGCAATCCCTATTGAAAGACTGGAAAATGATTGAAATGATGGTTTTCCTAGGATTTAAAACTATATTTTCCCGATTGGTTACAATCATTTTGGCTAATTTTATGTCTCATTTTTTGGTGGCTTTCTGCAGAAGTTAACATGAGCTTTTCACATGACATGGATGTTGAGTACAAGAAACTCATCCAGATAGTGAATCCACCAAGGTATGTGCAAAAATCATACCTTAAATTCCTCAAAGTCACCTCAATTATTTACCGTATTCCTTCTTCAAATTTACATCCATTTGTCCAATATTGTTTTGTTTCAGGGTTGTAATAGATAACGAAATCTGCAAGATGCAACGGCAATAACGGTATCTTCGATCTACTCCTCTCTGCACCTCCTCCGAAACCCCTCTTGGTAAATTTTCAAACTTTACCCTAAATTGTATTTTCTCTCTCTTTCTACGCTTTCAAAAGTTTTCATTTTTTCGAGTTCTTATGCTTATGTCTCTGAAAGCACCTTAATTTTGTGTTTAATTTAGGTTTTGGCATTGTGAATTTTGAATTTTCCGTTTAATTTGGATTTTCGTGTTTTGTATTTTGAATTCATAGCCTAATTTGAAGATGAATTAGGATAAATGATTGCTACCTAAACTGATGACCATGATAGAGCAAAAAATATACCGAGTCATTTTTTTTTATTTTTTTTTATTTTAAGAAAAGGTTACTATTAGCAAAACAACAATTATATATATATATATATATTTTTTTTTTTTTTTTTTTTAAAATATTTTTTGGGT
>JADOBS010302649.1:0-14798 GCA_015708375.1 Cydonia oblonga | reverse complement strand
GTATCAACACTGATGTTTTTTTTTTTTTTTTATGTTCTTTTTTCTTCAATTTTAAGTTACCTTCTTGATGTTGATTTTTTTTTTTTTCCTGTTTAATTTGAAAAGGATAACAAGATGACCCTTTTTTGGGCGAGATGGGTGGTATGATATGTGTTAAACCACATTACCTGTTGCTTGTAATTTAAAATTCTACTCTCATAATTATGTCAATAAATTATTGTAGATCGTCGGGAAGGACAATCTACACTTGATTGGCCAATAAGACAACGCATTGCATTGGGATCTGCAAGAGGCCTTGCTTATCTACATGATCACCGTGATCCAAAAGTTATTCACCGTGATGTCAAAGCTGCAAACATATTGTTGGATGATGAATTCGAAGCAGTTGTTGGAGACTTTGGGTTGGCTAAACTCATGGACTACAAGGATACAAATGTTACCACAGCTGTACGTGGCACAATTGGTCATATAGCACCAGAGTACCTTTCAACTGGAAAATCTTCCCAGAAAACTGATGTTTTTGGATACGGAGTCATGCTTCTTGAACTCATCACTGGGCAGAGGGGCTTTTGATCCTCAGCTTGCGAGTGATGATGATGTCATGTTAGTTGATCGGGTATGCATTTACGTCTTTTTGTTTGTGTATGTAGCTAGTTTATTGTTATATGCAAGATTATTTCCCAACAACATTTGCATTTCCTTAGTAATTAGCTTTTAGAAAATAAGTTTGGTTTAATTAGCTTTTATTAGTTATGATTAGCTTTGAAGATTTGTTTATCTCTATTTGTAACAATCTAAGGTTTAAATTGTCAGAGATTAATTATTGCATTTCCTTAGTAATTGTTACTATTGGTGTTGCTTCTTTTGCCAATGTATTGCCATTATGTGATTTCTTGAAGAATTTGGCATATGTTTTGTGTCGATCCTAATTTCCTCATCATCTCTTTATTCTCGCTATCTTGGCCTCTCGCTTTTTTCCTATTCTCTCTATTGCATCCTTGTCTTATCTTTGCATCATATCAATATATGAATGACGATACATTTTTGTAAGCAGTTTAATTGTCTGGAGAAAATTGCAAGCCTTCAAATTTTGAACATTACAACACATTTTTGCCCTCCTAGGTTCCCTCACCTTTTGTTTCAAATTGTAGAACCACCTGATATTTTCTGTTTTATTTTACCTATAAAAATTAGGTCAAAGGATTGCTGAAAGATGGGAGGTTGGAAAGACTTGTTGATCCTGATCTAAATGGAAATTATATTGACGATCAAGTGGAGCAGCTGATCCAAGTGGCTCTACTGTGCACACAAGGCTCCCTAGGGGAACGGCCCAAGATGTCAGAGGTTGTCCGAATGCTGGAAGGCGATGGTTTGGCTGAAAGATGGGAGGAGTGGCAGAAAGAGGAGGTTTTCCGCCAAGATTTCAACCCTATTCATCATCCAAGTACCAATTGGATCATAGACTCAACTTCTCATATTCCTCCGGATGAGTTGTCCGGTCCCAGATGATATGCTCGTTGGTTCTGTCCCCTGTATACATGTAAGAAGCCTTCAGAGGACTGGAGAAGGTCCATTTTGTATTTCAATCATACCACATTTGTGCATATGTTGTCTTCGTTTTCAATTTTGTTTTTATCTCATGTATTTTTCAGATCACAAAATGGAGATGGTGCTATTGAATTTTTATAGGGTTAACTGGCATTACGAAGTTATATGGTGCTAGCAGGAATTAAGAAGGGCCATAAAAGCATCCTTCCTTATAATTTATGTATCTATCCAGAAATTAGTTCAGATTGTCAAGTAAATAATCATTCTGAACTTATAACGATCTATATTTCTATATGTTCCTTTAAATCCTATAGATTCGGCAAGTCTCAAGCCAATCGTGTAAGGACACTAAGTCAAGTGCGTTGGTGCTTGTTGATGGATAACGTTTGAAATTTCATAGTAACCATTGCAAGTGCGTCTTTGTCACACTACCCTTATAAGTACTTGGACTAAGGTATCAGGGGAGATAGAGATCACGCTGTTATTCCAACATGGGGATTCGAGCTTTGTCTACCCTCTTTAAAGTATTGCCAATGGAGACCTCCTACTATCTTTGAGGGTTTATTTAAGACCAACTCCAGGGGAAGACCCAAACCTAGATATTGGTTTTAAAAGAAAAAAATGCAAGGACATCATTGAGAAAATGTGCGAGCAAGGTCGAGGGCGAATCGGTTGGAGACCTCCTACTATCTTTGAGGATTTATTTAAGACCAGCTCCAGGCCAAGACCCAAACCTAGATATTTGGGTTTAAAAGAAAAAAATGCAATCCAATAGAGGGACTAAAACCTAAAAAGTTTGGCTTTTGACCCAAGCTAAACCCAAATTTGGATTTGTATTTGGTTGACCCTGATTTTTGGGGGTCCCACCTTTTTTTTAAAAGCAACAGGTGAATGATTTATTGAAGTGGCTGCCAAGTGGGCCGTTGATCACCAACGACACAAATTAAAATCCCATCTTTTGGCAATTTTTAGATTTTGATCTAGTTGTTCATGTTTGTTTCTTCCAAATCCAATGATTAAAAAAAAAATATGAAACGATTGAAATTAAATTCAATGTAAAAATACTAAAATAATTTTCTTGAAGCAGATCCACTTTAAATTTGAACGGTATGTGTATTGAAGTTTGGTTGGTCTGTGCATTGAAGTTTGGTTGGTATGTGTATTGAAGTTTTGTTGGTGTAGGTATTGAAGTTTTGCTGGTTGGTTTGTATATTGAAATTTGGTTGGTATGTGTATTGAAGTTTGGTTAGTTGGTGTGATTTGTTCGGTTTTGTAATTTTTTTTTTAAATTTAATTGTTTAGGTTAATACACTCGCAAAATTAAATTAAGATATAAACTCAAAGTTAAAAAATAATAATAAAATAAAAAATAAAAAAAACCTAAGGGTTAAACTACTTTCCACAACAATCAGTACATTTTAGGTCCTAAAATTTAGGTATTGCGGGTTGAATGACATGCACTGTTTATAGACCTAAATTCCGTTTT
This sequence comes from Cydonia oblonga, assembly GCA_015708375.1. Taxonomy (NCBI): domain Eukaryota; kingdom Viridiplantae; phylum Streptophyta; class Magnoliopsida; order Rosales; family Rosaceae; genus Cydonia; species Cydonia oblonga. The sequence continues at coordinate 11,764 of JADOBS010302649.1, read as the reverse complement.
TTAGTAGACTAAATAATTGGGTTTGGGTCCAAGGGTTAGAGTTGGTCTAAGGAATTTAATGGAAAATAAGCATATTAGTGAAGACTTAAGTAAGATCTCAATCATCAGCAACGATATTATTTGATATAAAATTTGGTTTCAAAATTTGATATCCCTAATATTATCGAAATAAAAAAGATATGAATAGTACCAACTGGACAATAATTGTCCTTCCCTCTTTTCTACGGAGCTTTCTCTCTCTCTCCCTCTCTCCCTTTCTCTCTCAATCAGTAACATAAACACTATTCATTGCTTCAATCCAAGGTACCAAATGTAAGATTATGAGTATGAATATAGGTTGGGACTGGTCATATTGTTTAAGATTGATATGGAAAAGTCTTTGTTAAAGCTGTTAAGTTATCCTCAATGATTTGGGATAGCAGCTGAAAGTTCTAATGGGTTTTGGAAAAGGACTCATTATTGGAACTTTGTAAGGTCTTAGAATTCTATTGGTTTTGTTGTAAGATATACCATAAGTTATATATAAGGACTGACTCAATATCAAACTAACCACTAACCTGTGGAAGATATTGTCTCACGAGCTAGGGCAAGAAACTGAAATTCTTCTGCACCTCTACACTAATCCGAAAGCAAGGCTCACTCAATAGGGCTAGAGTATTTCTGTAATCTTACGTATCTAATGAGAGTGCAAGGACCTCAGTTATATACTGTATGTAATGGTCTTCGATTAGGAGTCTTCCCGTTAAGAAAGCCTTATCAAAGATTAACCTTCTCACCTAAAATCACTTATGCATAAATCAACTAGAAGTGTTCTAGTTTATCTAAGAATGTTTCTGACTTGAATACCAAAGTAATACAACTCCTGAAAAGTCTACCACATGTGCTAATGTTAATCTCCTTGTCGTCCCAAGAGTCTTAGTACAAATCATAAAGTGTTTGCTCTCAAATAGAACTTACATTCTCCCACTAGAGCAAATACTTTGTAAAGTTGTATAATCATACTTGTGTTGGGAAGAATCTGTATTGGCCACGAGATTAACTATCGACACTTCTTAGTTTTCCAATCTTCGTCATTGTTAAGCATTTATGAGAATTATAGGGCAACACACTCATTACACTGAAGAGTGCCGCTCCCATAACTACTTACAGTAAAGCTTATCAACACATAAGACTCCAACAAGATATATGACATGTAAGACACAGCTGAACATGTATTAAATATGTCGAACATTTGGTCCCTTTCAGAATCGAAAAAACAATCCATGTGCTTCTACATGAAGCCCTCAGGTTGTCAAACACTTTATGATGAATAAAAACCATAAAATATCATGCAATAAATATATTTATGCATTATCATAGCTAACGGCTAAACTCTTTAAGGGAACTTGAACAACCTTTCAGCTTTATTCTTTATTAGCTAAGAAAACTTCATCATTAATACTCAAAACTTGTCCTCCATAACATAAATTGTGGTTAAATAAAAACTAACATAAAAGTTAAACCTGTTGCATAGCTCCCACTAATTCGCTGCATCAAAATCAGCCAAGACTCCCTTGCTAGTGACATGCTTCTTGAAAACAATGGTCGGAACTGCTTTATTTAATGGATCAGCAATCATGGATCCTGTCTCCAAATAATCAACTTTAACTAGACCTGCCATCACCTTCTCTCGAGCAATGAGATATTTTATATCCAAGTTCCTTGTTGCATTAGACCTCTTATTATTCTTAGTAAAGAATATGGCTGCATTGTTATCATAGAAAATATGTATAGCTCTCGACATAGAATCCACGACTTGAAGCCCAAGTATGAAGTTTTTCAACCAAATAGCTTGATTCACTGTTTCACAGACTGATAAATACTCTGCAACCATTGTTGATGCCGCCACAGTTCCTTGTTTCACAGATTTCTAGGAAACCACACCACATGCCATTAAGAAAACATAACCTGTAGTCGATTTCATATCATTTGGACAACCTACAAAATCTGAATCACTGTATCCTTCCAAAACCAAACTCTTGGTTCTTCTATGCACCAACATATGATCCTTGGTCCTCTGAAGGTATCACAAAACTCTTTTAGCAGCATTCCAGTGAGCTTATCCAGCATTGGATTAAGACCTCCCGAGCACAGAAATAATGAAGGCCAAGTTAGGCTTTATGCACACTTGCGCATACATTAAACTTCCTACCAAGGATGCGTATGGTTTGTCGTCCATAGCCTTCCTCTCTAAGTCTGTTTGTGGATACTGCATCTTACTCAATTTATCACCCTTCGATATAGGCATATCAGTTGTTCCACACGAAGACATGTTGAATCTTTTTAACACCTTTTCTATATATGCCCTCTGTGACAATCCCATCAAACCTCACCTTCTATCTCTTTTGATCTTAATGCCCAAAACATAAGTCGCTTCTCCCAGGTCCTTCATTTCAAAATGCTTCTATAAGAATGTCTTTGTGACATCTAACAAACTATGACTGTTCGTGGCAAGCAATATATCATCCACATAGAGAACTACGATGATAAAGTTGCTCCCACTGAACCTTAGATAGATGCAATTGTCTAAAGGGTTATCCATGAAGCCATGTTCTTTCATAACCTTATGAAATTTCAAGTACCACTGCCGTGATGCTTGCTTCAATCCATATATGGATTTGTTGAGTTTGCACACTAGGTTTCTTCCTTCTCCCTCTTTAAAACCTTTTGGTTGTCGTATGTAAATACATTCTTCCAAATCTCCATTCAAGAATGCTGTTTTTACAACCATTTGATGTAGAATTAAATCAAAATGCGCCACCATGGACATGATAACCCTAAAAGCATCTTTTGTTGATACAGGACTGAATGTTTCGTTGTAGTCTACACCTTCCTTTTGAGTGTAACCTTTTGCAACAAGCCTAGCTTTTTGCCTCTCTATGTTTCCATTTGAATCTTTTTTCATTTTAAAGACCCATTTGCACCCTATGGGTTTTATTCCTTCTGTTTGTTCCACTAAGTCCCATACTTGGTTGTTCGCCATTGAACTCAATTCACTTTTCATCGCCTCTATCCACTTGTTAGCATTTGGACCTGTAATTGCTTCTTTGTAACTCAATGGATCATTGAACTCTGAAAGATCAATGTCAGCCTCTGTTAAATATACGAAATCACTTAGGGTTGTAGGTTTTCGAACCCTAGATGACTTTCTTATATTTCTAGAGTCTGCAATTATAGAACTGTCTTCGTGTAACAGCTTTAAGAACATCTTGTATAACTGTATTTTTAGGTAGTTCAGTGTCATGTGCAGCCTCTATTTCGTCGCATGGCTCATCAGAATCATTGTTTCCCACGTTCTCCGTTACTTCAATTATCGGTGCCATTACACTTGTGTTACGATCAACTCTCTCAACTACAGCATTGTTATCATTAGTTTCTTCTTCAAATATGAATTCTTCAACCCTGGTCCCAGATTCAATGCTTGTATCAGACTCCATGAAATCTGCTTTTCCAGTTTCGACAATTCTCATAGTTTGACTAGGCCAATAAAATCTAAAGCCCTTTGATCTTTCAGCATATCCAATAAAATGACAACTAACAGTCTTAGGATCAAGTTTCTTGTAACTTGGGTTATAAATTTTTGCCTCTGCCCTACAGCCTCATACATGGAGATGGTTCAAACTTGGTTTTCTACTTGTCCAAAGTTCGAAAGGTGTCCCTTCAACAAATTTGTAAGGTACCATATTTAATATATAATTTGCAGTTTTCACTGCTTTACCCCACAAATAATTTGGTAGGTTGGTTCTACAAATCATGCTCCTCACCATGTCCATGAGGGTTCTGTTCCTCCTCTCGGCCACTCCGTTTTGCTCCAGAGTACCTGGTGTAGTGTATTGGGCCACTATTCCCGTTTCTTGCAGAAACAACGCAAATGGTCCAGGATTTCTACCAATTTCAGTATATCTACCATAGTACTCCCCTCCCTTATCAAACCTTACAACCTTAATACTCTTTTCCAATTGATTTTCAACTTTACTTTTATAAATTAAAAGTTTCAAGTGCTATAGACTTTTCTGAAATCAAATAAATGAAGCAAAATCTCGAGAAATCATCAATATAAGTTATGAAATATTTGTTTCCTTCCAAGGTTTGTGTGGGAAAAGGACCACAAATGTCAATGTGAATGATCTCTAAGGTTTGCTTACTCCTAGTTGAGCCTTCTTTTCTAGTGTTTGTCATTTTCCCTTTAATGCAATCCACACAAAAATCAAGCAGCTCCATTCTTTGTTTAAAGATATGACTGAGTCTCTTGTGCCATAAAATTGAGGATTGTTGAGTTTTGGCTTTTTCATCTTGTATATTAAAAACACATTCGGTTTGATTCAATTTAAGTTGAAACATGCCATCACTCATGAAACCATTTCCTACTTGAGAAGACTCATAAAAAAAATTGAAGCACTTTTTATTAATAGTAAAATAAAAACCCAGTAACACTAGCTTTGAAAAAGAAATCAACTTCCTTTTCATGGAAGGAACATAAACAACGCTATCTAACTCTAAATAAAAACCAAATTCTAGCATTAGCCTAACACTTCCAAAGGCTTTGACTTCAACTCTTCTTCCATTGCCAACCGAAACTTTGACTTCATCCTTATTTGGTGTTCTCCTTGTTATGAAGTCCTGCAATGAATTTGTAACATGTATAGAAGAGCCCGAGTCAAGCCACCATTCAATGCTAGGTATGTTAATTAAATTGGATTCAAAACAAGCAAAAACATTTTTACCTTTCTTTGCTTCTTGTTTGGCTAGACAAGCCTTATATTTGGGACAATTTTTCTTCATGTGGCCTGCCTTTTTGCAAAAATAACACTTGAAAACTGAAGGTTTATTAAGTTTGAAGTTTCTTTTAAGAGGAGGAACATCCTTGGTAGAGTCCTTTTTGGTAGCATCGGGGACATAAGGTTTGGTAGCCCTAGCGGTACTTTGCACAAAGTTCAAAGACTCATATCTCTCTTTCTCAAACTTTTCTTTCTTCATCCTTTCTTCTTCACTCACACAAATAGCTATCAATTCATTTACATCCCATTTCTCACGCAGACCATTATAATAAACTTTGAGTTGTGTATAACTCTCAGGCAGGGAATTCATAATGACATGTACCGTGAAAGTGTCAGAAATTGGTACCTCAAGTGCATTGAGTTTTCCAGCAACATCCATCATTTTCAATATGTACTCACGCACACTTTGAATCCCATCATATCTCATGGTAGTGAGAGCATTCATGAGATTACCTGTCTCAGTTTTAGGCGACTCCCTATACTTTGCCTCAATGGACTTTAGAAAGTCTTTTGCATTTGTTGCATCAGGAAAACCACCTTTCACCACATCTATCATACTCCTTTTGATAATCAGCAGGGCAATTCTATTGGATTTGTGCCGTTTTTCATACTTGGACTTCTAATTGGATGTGTAGTCATCAGTAGGTGATGGAGGCTCTTCAATTCTCAATGTTAAATCCCAATCCATGACTCCCAAAATGATTTCGAGATTTTGTTTCCACTTTATGTAGTTGACACCAGTAAGAGGCTCAACTGTATTGAGATTCAAAAACCTAGGATTCACTGTGGAAAACATTCATGATGTCAACAGTATTAATCTTTAACCCCAAACCATAAATCACATTTTTCAACATCTTTAAACTGATGAATATGTGAAAACTTTCTTTAATCACATCACTTTTGTAGTCAACATGCGAATTTCTATAAGTAAGATCACAAGCCTTTGTGGTTTGAAAATATTAATTTGATTCAAATATTTATATAAACTGATATGCTACTTAAATTCGAAGCATGAAAGAAAGATCATCTTTAGATGATCAGTAATCATGTCTTGAATTATAAGCACCATCACTGGTACATGTATCGATTGAAAAATATAATATCCTTATGATCAAAAACAAATGTAGTCATCCTTGAACGTGTTTTATATATTTTTCCTTGATGATACAGTTCCAGTTCCATAACCTGCAAGACAGAATTTCTTTGATACCTTTCACATAGGGTCAGATGATATGTGAGGGCTCTGATACCAAATGTAAGATATACCATAAGTTATATATAAGGACTGACTCAATATCAAACTAACCACTAACCTGTGGAAGACATTGTCTCATGAGCTAGGGCAAGAAACTGAAGTTCTTCTGCAACTTTACACTAATCTGAAGGCAAGGCTCACTCAATAGGGCTAGAGTATTTCTGTAATCTTACGTATCTAATGAGAGTGCAGGGACCTCAGTTATATACTGTATCTAATGGTCTTCGATTAGGAGTCCTCCCATTAAGAAAACCTTGTCAAAGATTAACCTTATCACCGAAAATCACTTATGCATAAATCAGCTAGAAGAGTTCTAGTTTATCTAAGAATGTTTCTGACTTGAATACCAAAGCAATACAACTCCTGAAAAGTCTACCACATGTTCTAATGTTAATCTCCTTGTCATCCCAAGAGTCTTAGTACAAATCAAAAAAGTGTTTGCTCTCAAATAGAACTTACATTTGTAGCTTTGAGTCCTAGTCCAGTTCTAATAGAGAATAGACATATGAGTGCTACATATAGCTCAAACCCCTGCTCTTGCGATTGTCAGCTTGTTGTGTTCTAAGTTCTATCAATTAGAAAAGACTTTCTCATCGCTAAAAAGGAGAAGGTTTTGAATACAAAAGGCTGCAATGGCTTCTTCATCATGATCGAATAATGCAGGTATGTGTTAAGAGTGTTTGTTCTTAAGTGTGTTTAATAGGAGGTTAATATTGGTTGTGATTCAATTGGATCAATTATTGTTTCTTGGATGAATTGTTGCGATTTTATTCTTACATGTGGTATCAAAGCCATTAGGTTTCAACCATTGAATTCAACTAAAATTAAAGTAGAATGCTTGAAAACATACCAGCTGGTTTCCTGGGTTTTCAAACTGAGTTTTTAGGGTTCTTAAAACCTTTAAATGAAACAATGTCATTTCCATTAAAAATTTGACGGTTGGAGAATAAGTAGCAAAACGGTGCCGTTTCATAAGACATTTAAATAGCTAAAAATTTGACCGTTACGAAATCTAGGATTCAGTTTTTACCATGTTCTTCGAAGAGGGTTTTCTCTTATAGCCTTTGATGGGTTTCTTTTCTTCTTTGTTGCTTCTCTGGTAACATGATTTTGAGTCAAGATGAATGCTGAGATTGGAAAAATTCAAAAGCTAACTGCAAAACGGTATGAATTTTTGAAATTCAATTTCTTTCAAATTATACAGAAATGGTTAGGGTAAGTTTATATGAATTCCATGTTGGAAATTGGTTCCATGATCATGATAAAGGATTAAAACATTGACTAGATTCATATTAATGTTGAATATCTTAAAGTAATGCAGATTGTCCTTATGAGATGCTTCCGCTAATATGCCTGATTTAAGGGACTTAAAAAAATCTTTAAAAGTTGTCTCGTTGATTTACATGTATGTGTTTTATATATATATTGTGCAATCTGTGTTTATCTTGATGCAGTTTTTAGAATTTCATTGAATTGTTTACTCTATATATATCTTTAAAAGTAGAAGATCATATACATGAATAAGTTGATTTAGTTTGGTAGTGAAAAGATAGAAATCAAGAATCGTTGAGATTCATAGTGCTGATTTCATTGTTGTCTAATGCAGTTTCAATAAAATCACTTAGCAGCAATGCCAATACTCATTGGTGGGAGCAATTACAAAAGGTGGAGAAGAGAAATTTAATTGCTTTTGACACTAAATGAGTATGACATTACTCTTGACAATCCACAACCTGAGGCTTTAACGGACAAAAGCACTAAGGTTGAGAAGGCTAATTTTGAGAGATGGACTAGGGCCAACAAAGTGGCACTGTCTATACTAGAGAGTGGTATGACAGACACTATGCATGGAGGAATAAAGAAGTCAGCCCTTGCAAAAGATTATCTCCAAGCCATTGAGAACAATTTAAAGAATCAGAGAAGGCTGAGATTGCTCACTATATGTCCCTCTTGACCTCCTATAAGTTTGAAGGTGGAGGATCAATCAGAGATCATATTCTGAAAATGACTGATGCAACTGAGAAACTTAACTCCATGGAAGTTAATATTGGAGAAAAATAGCTTATGTTCGTGATACTCCAAGCATTGCCGCTCAAATTTAGTCAACTCAAGGTGTCTTACAATACTCAAGACAAGACTTGGACAATAGATGAACACATTGCTCAATGTGTGCAAGAAGAGAACATACAGAAACAAGAAAATGGGAAAAAGCCTGAAACTGTTAATTTTGTCCAGATTGCCGAAGGGAAGAATGAGTCTAATGTTGGTAAAACTTCAAAACCCCAATCTTATGATAAATCTGTTGTGCCTGCTAAAAGTTTCAATTCCTTTAAGTCTAACAAATTTAAGGTGAAAACTAAAAGTGTTGAAAAGATTAGATGTCATCGCTGCAAAACGAAGGGTCACTATAGGAAAGATTGCGATATATTCAAAGATTGGCTGAGATCTAAGGGTAGAATTGATATCTATGTCTGTGAGGAGACAAACCTTGTTGATATTCCCAAAACTCTTGGTGGTTTGATATTGGTGCATTCGTGCATGTCACTAATTCTTTGCATGGTTTTGAAGAACAAAAAAAGACAAACAGTTTTAATGTTTTCGTTGGGGAGGGAACCAAAGTGTCTGTTGAGTCCATAGGCACTATCAAACTAAGATTAGACACTGATTTTACAATGCAACTAAATGACGTGTTATATGTGCCCAAAATGAGAAGAAATTTGGCTTCTGCATCAAAGCTAGTTAAACAAGGCTATGTTTTTATGGGAGACGATGAGTGTGTCAAGTTTTTTAAAAGGGGATCTTTACATGGAAAAACATTTATGCATGACCATCTTTGGAAGCTATAGTGCAATGTAGATTTTGAAAACTTGCATGTTTTGAATACTGCAACTAAAAGGATGCATGCTTCTGATCAATCCTTTATACTTTGGCACAAGAGGTTAGGACACATTTCAAAAGGAAGAGTTTTGCAGTTGTCTAAAATGAATTTGATCCCTGCAATAGACATCAAAACTGCTACAAAATGTGTTGATTGCATCAAGGGCAATATGACTAATACTAGAAAGTTAGATGCCAAAAGAAGTAGTGCATTGCTTGAGGTCATTCACACAGATATTTGTGGGCCGTTTCCTATTAAAACCATTTATGGGAATACTTATTTTTTGAGCTTCATAGATGACTTCTCAAGATTCAGTTATACTTACCTAATACGTGAGAAATCTGCAATCCTTGAAGGTTTCAAATTTTTTGAAAGTGAAGTTGAAAAATAGTTAAACCATGTGATTAAAGTTGTTAGATCAGATAGGGGAGGTGACTACTTTGGCAGGCATACAAAAGTAGGGCAGTAGAAAGGTCTGTTTGCTCATTTTCTTGAAAGTCAAGGGATTGTGGCTCAATATACCACTCCTAGTACCCCACAACAATATGGAGTGGCAGAAAGAGGAAATAAAACTCTTATAGAAATGGTGAGAAGCATGATTTCAAGATCCAAGCTCCCAAACTTTCTTTGGGGAGAGGCAATGAAGACTGCTAATTATATTCTGAATCGAGTGCCATCAAAATCTGTGCCTAAGACACCTTTTGAACTTTGGAATGAGATAAAGCCAAGCTTCAATCTCTTTCCTGTATAGGGATGCAAAGTTGAAGCAAAATTCTATTATCCAAGTGAAAAGAAGTTGGACCCGAGAACGACCACATGCTATTTCATTGGTTACTCAGTGAAACCAAAGGGTTTCAAATTCTATTGCACACATGCATTCACAAGGATTCAAGAAACTCACAATGCCATCTTTTTGGAGATGAAGATGTATTAGATGATGTATCAGATGTGACTCAAGATTTGATTTTGAGGAAATGGTGCAATCAGAGAATGGTCCTCAATTAAACTACAATCAAGTACCAATATTTCAAGGAGCTCGCTTAAACATTGATGATCTTGATGATGATATGGCAAAAGTTGAGAACAATGATCATGCAAGTATTGATAATCAAGAAGAAACTCAGAATCAAAATCTCAATGTTCAAACAATTGAGAATTCGATTGGACAACCACATCTTAGGAAGTCTAACAAAATCAAGAAACCTGTGATCTCATAGGACTATGTGTATCTTCAAGAGATAGAATTTGATTATGGTGACATAGATGACCCTATGACCTATCAGCAAGCTATGAAAAGCCCTCAAGTAGCCCTATGGCAACAAGCAATAGTGAAGGAACTTGAGTCAATGACTAAGAATAATGTTTGGTGTTTAGTGAAGCCATCAATTAACACTAAAGCAGTTAACTGCAAGTGGGTGTTTAAAACCAAAAGAGATGCAGAATGAAGGATTGAGAGATATAAGGCTCGATTAGTTGCAAAGGGATTCACATAAAGGGAGGGTGTTGACTACAATGACACATTTTCACCTGTTTCTTCCAAAGACTCAATGCGAGTAATAATAGCTTTGACATCTCATTTTGACTTGGAATTGCACCAGATGGATGTAAAAACTGCATTTTTGAATGGTGAACTTGATGAAAATATCTTTATGTCTCAACCTCCTAGATTTGTTGAAAGGGGGAAAGAATATATGGTCTGTAAATTGAATAAATCGATCTATGGTTTAAAACAAGCTTTAAGACAATGGTTTCTAAAATTTGATTAAGTAGTTACTTCACAAGGGTTTATTGAAAACAAGATGGATGATTGTATCTACCTTAAGTTCAAGGGATCCAAGTTCATTTTTCTGGTCTTATATGTCGATGATATTTTGCTTGCAAGTTTGGATGCACAATTGCTAAAAGAGACTAAAAGCATGCTGAGTTCAAACTTTGAAATGAAGGATCTTGGGAAAGCTCACTATGTTCTGGGAATTGAGATTGTGAGAGATAGAAAACAAAAACTTCTTGGTTTATCTCAGAAGGGATATATAGAGAGAGTGCTTAACAGGTTCAACATGGAAAGTTGCAATTAGGCTGATGTTCTAGTGAATAAGGATGATAAGTTTTCTTGAGATCAATGTCCCAAAAATGAACTTAAGGCTAAGTTAATGAAGATGAAACTGTATACTTCATTAGTTAGTAGTCTTATGTATGCTAACATTTTACCAGATCTGATTTGGCCTTCATTGTTGGACTTTTGGGAAGGTTTCAATCAAATCCTAGAGAAGCTCACCGGGTGGCAGCCAATGATGTGAAATAAATTAAGCACTCAAATTAAACACTCTTGTTGTCAAATTGTAGTAAAGATGCAAGTAGGGATCGTTCTGGACCGGGGATTAGGAGGGCTTGCTAATAACCTCTAAACTGACTCAAAAACATAAAAACAAAGTTAAAAACGTTTGAACTAAAAACGTTTGAACAAACTCAAAGGACTCAAAACAGGTTCACAAGACTCAAAATAAGCTAAAAACACTCAAAACTGCCTAAAAACAGCAATTGGACAGTTTCTGACTCAAACTAGACACTAAGGGATGCTTTTGACGAATTTTAACTTAATTTGACTCAACACACTAAATTGGACAGATTGAAATACTTTTCTAACTAATCTAAGACACTTAATTAAAGGGGGGATTGGTTTTGACGAATTTAACTAAACTAAACAGATTGCAAGAAACAAACAACTTTAAACGAAATTGGGTGAATTGATGGGTGATTGGTTAGCTAGAGGTCCATTCTTCACACATGACACACTTGTACATAAATCGATTTCCA